>JAJHUR010133231.1:12935-43087 GCA_027495735.1 Lutjanus campechanus | reverse complement strand
TCATGAGGTAATGATATGTTGGAAAACTGTGAAGTGAAGAGGTACGTTTAGGGAAGTTACCTGGGGTCTCCAGTGCTGCTCAAAAACTATACCAGAATCTGAGCTGGAATTCTGGTCACCAAAGGAGGTAAGTCCATCACACACTCAGCAGGACCAGGATGTCCCTGAGTATCTGCATGTGCATATAGCTTCAGATTCAGATTCAGATTCAGAATATTTATTGTACCCTTGGGTAAATTCGGTTTACAGTGAGTGAGTCATCTCGTATTGTGAACACACAGAACACCACAAGACAAGACTGTATGGTATAGGTCTGCAATTCAGTCATTCTGTTGTTTCAAATCCAGTGTAGGCTATATAACAGTCTTGGATTCTCAAAACACAAAATGTAGAACTCTATATTACATTATCTGTCAAGTTTTACGTTATCATTTTTTTTTTAAAAAGACCCACCTGAAAATGTAATAAATCTCCAATAATGTAATAAGGTATTACATTATCGGTAAAAATGTTATTACAATATCAGTCAGAATATTTTATTACATTATTGGTCAAGTTATTACATTATTGGGTTTTATTACATTTTCGATTGAGTTAAGTGCAAATTTTATTACATTTTCAGGCATTATTACATTTTCAGTAAATTATTACATTATTGGGTGCTACATAGGTTCACACACACATAAAAATGCTCACCGTGTCACTGTTCCCACAGAACTACTCCTATTATTCAAACTATGATTTACCATAAGTATTTTCAGTGGTTCCTTTGATGATGAACAAGACATGCCTCATTGAAAAATAATTAATTTCAGTAAATTTATTACAATTTACAACAAAATATATGAGCATGAAAATAAAACATTTTGAACAACAGATACAAGTGTGGAGTTCATTGAAAATGTATATGAATAATCATTGAGATAAAAAAAAAATAAACAAAATGAAAAAGGGACAAATAGCTGGATTCAGGTGTAAAAGATATCTTGACGTTCTTTGAGTCTTCAGCCTTAGACCTACAAAGCATGTCAGGAAAAACTCCCTAAAAAACCCTTATTAGGGAAAAAAAGAAAGAAACCTTCAGGTAGGCCGAGTCTTTGCAGGATCCCCTTCCAGGACGGCTGGCCGTTCAATCAATCAATCAATCAATCAATCAAACTTTATTTATATAGCACTTTTCATACATATGAAAATGCAACCCAAAGTGCTTCACAAGATAAAACAGAAAAAATGACAAAACATTTTCATCCAAAATGGCCGGCATAGCAGCAAGCACATTTTATGGAAACAGGAAAGGTATGTCAAATTTTGTTTATTTAATGTTTTTTTTACCATGAAAATCATATATGCTCTTGTTTATTAACATGTGAGGAATGGTATTTTTAGTTCTGAGATGATTTAAATTATTTGAGTTATGAAATAATAGCCCCTTTATAAATGTCAATTATAGTGGACACCGGGACCATCTTAATGTACTTAATGACTCAACATTGTTGTAGCAGACAGGAGTGAAGCAGAGAGGATTCTTCACCGGATAATTGAGGGAGATTCAGATTTGGAGCTGTCAGATGATGAGAAAGGTGAAGATGAGTTTGAACCTGAGATAGATGAGGACGGTGAAGAAGAAGAGGAGGAAGATGCAGGAAGTTCAGATGAGCTGACAGATACAGACAGGGAGACAGACAGAGAGGAGCAGGGAAGACGTCGTCCTCTGTGGGCCAGGAGTAGCATGTATGTTTTATTTAGCTCAACGATAAGTTCAGTTCAGTTTAGTTTTAGTAATTAGCCTCTTTTGATGTTCATGCAAAACCTATAAAAAAAACCTATAAATTTTGTTTTTAAAACACCTATTAAATTTTTTTTTTTACCAAAGTATCAGGGACTGTTCTGTGTTACTGTAATCTAACAGTCGCACAGAATATGTTTGTGTGAGAAAGTAAACACACAGAGACACATAGGCACGCAGACGTGCACATACACACATACACATGTATGGTGTGAGAGGTATCAAAGTTCTTGTGGGATTTATATTTATCCCCCTCCCCCGCCTTGTTATGTATCAACTCAAAAGTATCAACTCTGCACCTGCAGGTGCATGTATATTAGATCACTCATGCCCGCACGTTTTACACAGCTAAAAGAGCTCGGGGTCAAATTGACCCCAGACAAAGAACAAGAGTGCGGTCTGTTCATCCTCCTCCACTAAATCTTTCGACCTACACCAGAGGAAGGAGGTCTGGTCCACAGAATGTAGCACTCAAGGTAGATCTCCAGCAGGACAAATACAGAGATGCCCAAACCACTGGAAGGAGAACTGATGCTGCATTCTTCCTAATGAAAGTACACGAGGCAGAGGGGAAAGTCATTCCCGGATGGACAGGTTTTAACATGATGTTAAAGCAGGACACAATCATTATTGCCACTATCCAAAACATGGTCAATCCCTTCAACCCTTCACTGAATGGACAGTCTCTTTATCAAATCTCCTCTGGTCAACAGAAGACTTACTGGGGGCAAAACAAAGTGGTGTAAAGGCTCTGACAGATTTCTGTGAAAAAAGGATTGTCAAGGCAGAGGCATCATTCTGCGACCCGATCAAGAAAATGAAAATCAAAACATTCAAAGACACTGGCCACAGTACAGTCACAAAAGTCAGAGGAAAAGGAATCACTTTGACATCTCACCGCAACTTGTTTGCCAGGCTAATTGTTGTGGGCAATGTTAGACAAATTAACAAAGATGAAATGCTCACTTACAGTCTGGGTCCTTTGCCACAGTCACTGGCCAACTTTGATGGCTCTCTGGTAAAAACCAACAAAGCCAAGCTGATGCACATCTTGGAGGAGGAGATCAGACCACCTGCATCAGAGAAGAACATTCCAGATGGTTCAGTTTGGATTTGGGATGCTATGGCACTCGTGCAACAACTAAAGCCACAACACACACACAATACTTTGTCTCAATCCAAGCAGATGAAACAACAGACATCTCCACTCATTGTCAGTTGGTGCTTGTGTTTCGCTATATTGATAAAGCCGATGATGTGCAGGAGAGGTTTTTTGAGTTTATATCCATCAACAGTGCCACAGCTGATTCCATTGCCACAGCACTTCTGGACAGGTTAAGCTCCATTCTCCCAGCTGACCAAAAGAACAAGCTAATTTCCCAGGCCTGTGATGGTGCAAGTGTCATGAGAGGAGTCACAGGTGGTGTGCAGAAGAAGGTGCAAGATGTGTATGTGAACGCACACTATGTCCACTGCTATGCTCACCAGCTTAACTTCATAATGCAGCAGGTGACATCGCACATCTCAAGGGTTAGCCAGTTTTTCTCTGACCTGGCAGGATTCTCTGGCTTTTTCTCGAGATCTCCCAAGCGAACCAGTGTGCTTGATAGAGTTGTGGCACACAGACTCCCAAGAGCAAGCACAGTAAGGTGGAACTTCCACAGCCGCTCTGTGAACACTGTGTTTGAGCACAGTGTTTTGAAACCATCAGGGATTCAGGGGAGTTTGATTCCACCACTACACGAGAAGCTGGAGGGTTTGTGAGGCTACTGGAAGATGAAAAGTTCAACTTCTTCCTGGAACTATTCCATGGCATCATGCCTCATGTGGACATCCTCTACAGCCAGCTCCAGAAACGGACCATTGACTCCGTCTTTGTACAGAGAATCATGCAGCAGTTCGCAGACAACATGCAAAAAATCAGGTAAATTAATGTGTATATTGTGCTGTTTAATATTACTGACGTGTTCTTTTCTGTGATGCTAGAACAAATTCACAATGTACAATTTCTGGTTATTTTACCTGGCAAATAAAGCTAACATTTTCTCTTCTGATTCTGTTCAGAGATTCCCTCCCTACCCTTGGTGGCAGTCATATTGGCGGCAATGTCACTCAGCAGCTGGCCAAGAAACGGCGCACAATGGGCCCTGGTGAGCTGCAAAGGGTTGCTGAAGAGGTGAGATGAAAGTTAAATGTGTGTGTGTGTTTTTTTTAACATAATTTTAAATTGTTATAGTAGTGCTATATTGTGCAGAAAAGTGGTCAACACCCCTTATACAGTAAACCCTATATAATATAATAATAGTCTAGGTCCGGGGTCCTCAATTAGCAGACCGCGGTCCACGACCGGACCGCGGCACACCTCTCTGCGGACCCAGGGCAAATGGCACTTTTCAAAAAAAAACAAAAAAAAAAACAAAAAAATTAATTTTTAGTCAAATATCTCCCATGTTCCCACTTCTGTTGTATTCAATCACTGCATGCGCTCTGCGCTCTGCGTGCTGTGTGTGTGTGCATGCATGCATGTGTGTGTGTGTGAGAAAGTGTGTGCTTCGGGAGACAGCGCTGATTGGCTGTTGCCTGGGTGACAGGGTATTATGGGCTGTCATCTCTATGACAACGATGCACTGATTGGCTGAGAGAGCGTGCATGCTGCTAGCTAGACTGGACGGACCGCAGCAGTGTGAAACACGAGTCGTACCCGGCACTTTGCAATCTGTTTGTTTACATGCCACCAGTAGAAGACCAAATCTAACAAAATGGCATGCTCAAAGTTGACCAAGAGAATTAAAGTGGACAGTGAAAATCGCCGTTTCAATGAGGAATGGACTGACAAATATGCGTCCATTTTACCACCTTCAAGTACCAAACCTATGTGCTTAATATACTTAAAGACGGAAAAGAAAATGTTTTGTTAATTTATTTTTATTTAATCAGAATGTGCATTGTATTTTTGTTTGGACAAAAGAAAACCACCTTTACCACCTTCGACCTGCCTTGTACTTGACCGACATTAATAAATGGACCCATGCTTGTATGAAAAAAACAATTGTGGACCTTCAAGATTTGTATTTGAGGACCCCTGGTCTAGGTTTATAGTGTTGGTATAATTTGCATTCTCCCCATCAATTAAATATAAATATGTATTGAACGATAGATTTGACATATTATTATATATTAGAGCTGCAACCAACAATTATTTTCATTGTTGATTAATTTGTAAATCATCTTCTTGACTATTCAATTAGTTGTTTGGTCCCTAAAATGTCAGAAAATTGTGCAAAAATGTTGATCAGTGTTTACAAAAGCCCAAGATGATGTTGCCCAAACCTAAAGATATTTGATTTACTGTCAAAAACAAGTAAATAGAACCAGAAAATATTCACGTTTAAGAAGCTGGAATCAGAGAACTACCATTTTTTCTTTAAAAATTACCCAAAACAATTTATTATTAAAATAGTTGGTGATTCATTTAATAATTGATTCATTGTTGCAACATAATATATTAAATACCATATTTCCTCAAATAAAATCCATAGTCAAGTAAAAACCAGAATCCAAGTCATGGCTATGGCTGTATTTAGAATGTGTCTGTTCAGAACATGGTGCTTTGGTTATTGTTATTTTTGTGATCAAAATTATAACCTGTAAGACATAAACATAGTAATTGAAATTCAAACTATAGTACACAGAGATATAGATTAATATTTAAGGACATTTAATATTACATTAGTAATATGTTATTACAGTATTATATTATATTACAGTATTATATTGATTTATGTCCATTGATTGTATTAAATTTTTTTTTTTTTAGGTTTGTGACACTATCCTGGACCATACAAAGCGGCGGTTCTCCTTCACCAAGCACCTGATCAGTACAACACTGCTGCTGGGAGAAAAATTCCATGAGTACAACAGCACTTTCCCTGACGCAGCGCTTAACACCACTGTAGAGGCCTACCCAATGCTGAACAAGAGCAAGCTTAAAACTGAACTGTCACTCATCTACAGCAATGATGAGTTCAAGAACTGCAGTGGTGCTGTAGCTCTGTACCAGCTCTTCATGAAGAACAATCTTCATGACACCTTCTCAGAGACTGTGACTCTGCTGAAGATCCTCATCACAACTCCCATGACTACAGCTGAATCTGAGAGGTGCTTCTCAACACTTAAGAGGATCAAGACCTTCCTGAGAAACACAATGGGGCAGGATCATCTCAATGCACTGGCAATGCTGTCTATGGAAAAGAAACTTCTCAAAGACATCCCTGACTTTAACCATAGAGTCATTGAGAAATTTGTATCTCTCAAGGACAGAAGGGCAACATTTTTGTACAAAAAGTAAATTCAGAGCCACAAGGTGGCAAAATCATATGGCTTTGAGCCACTTACCTTTATGATGTCATAGGCTGTTTCGAATGTAATGCCATGCCGTCTTATTGTGTTCCTAAATTTCTACCATTGTGTCAGGGTTTTATTTTGTTTGATGTCTTTTGCACTTATCAAGGCACTTTTTGCATCCCTCCATTAGTAAGTGTAGTGAAAAAGATAATTAAAAATTGCACTACTTAAGGTACATTAACAGATGGTACAGTGTTGCCTCTTGCCTGGTAACCTTTTTTTTTTTGTTGTTGGCCCTTTACACTGGTACTTTACACTCAATAGCAGTGTTTTAACTTGTCACTTGGTCGTCTGGAGGTCATGTTCTTAGGAGGTCCTTTTTTGCAGACTTCTCCACATGGTTCAGCTCTATCACCTCACACAAAAATGGCCTGATTTGTTTTTATGTCATTTCACAATCTGGAAAAAATGGATTCAAATTAATAGAAGACAACAACTGCTGGACAACTGCTAAAATGTAAATGCTTTCAAGTAGCACTACTTTGTTATGTTATGGATGATAGATTTCCAAGACATTTTTGGTATTGTGTATTTAGATTTACATACTGTTCAATCAATATAAGATATGGGGTAAAATGCACTAATGACTATTTTATGTTTTAGCTCAAAGACAGTGAGCCAAAGATGGCAGCAACCGAACAAATTGTAGCAAAACAGTCTGTCAGGAAAGACACACTAAGAAACTGAAACAAGCATTTAAATGTAGCACAAATGATCAAACTGTGAAATGTGACTCACTGTTTTGTTTTGAATTAAGTTATGATAGTTTGGTTTGATATATGCACAGGCCAATAAACTTATGAAAATGAAAATTGTAAACAATATCTCCCTTTTTTCATTCTTTACCACTATGGCAGTGTTACTTTATGGCTTTAACCTAAAATATTTCTTGAAAATGTCTTAAAAAATGTTTACTTGGTCTATTTCAAGAGAAAACATTTTATTCTATCTTGTTATTGTGTGATATTTTATTACAACATATGTTATTCAGCTCAACAAAAACAAAAACCGGCATAGTCATTTTTTAATGTACATATATTGATATTAATATACGTATATCGATATCGTACTACATTTGCTTCTTGGTTTTTGGTGTTGGACCTTCATCCCTCCCTCACTCGCAGCCTCTGAACGGCTGCAGGAGCCGGGGCAGGTGTTTTAGGTGTTTCCCTCTTTTGAGGAGGGTAAATTAGACCTACAAGCTATTCAATCGCGCATTGTCAGACGTTTGTCATGATCGAATCACACCCCACAGTTCCACATTAATCGACAACATATTTACTAATGACATTGAAAACAATACTGTGAGCGGATTGCTAATCATTGACATTAGTGACCACCTACCAGTTTTTACAGTTTATGATGGCAAATTCAAAGGAAATCACCCAGATGCAAGACTAACATACAGACGATTTAGGACAGATGAAACTATGAATGCATTTAAAAATGACTTACTAGCGCAAAATTGGGATACAAAGAAAATAATACTGACAATGCGTATGAAACATTTTTAAGGATATTCACGTCACTATATGACAAAAATTGTGCAATTAAACAATATAGTAAAAAACAAATATACAGATCGACCATGGATCACAAAGGGGTTACAAAATGCCTGTAAAAAGAAAAATACACTTTATAGAGAATTGATAAAACAAAGAACTAAAAAGGCAGAGAATAAGTATAAAAAATATATAAATAAGTTAACCAATATTATAAGAGTTAGCAGAAAGGAATACTATAGTGAAATATTAAATAATAACAAACAGACTTCACCATGGTGTTGGCATCTCTGGCACTGTTTTTAACTGGTTTAAGTCTTATCCTTCTGACAGAAAATTTTGCGTAAATATTGGCGAATGTTCATCAGGCTTTTATGACATGAATTGTGGCGTCCCCCAGGGATCAATTTTAGGCCCTGTACTTTTTAACCTTTATATGTTACCTTTTGGAGAGGTCATCGGGAGACACGGCATCAACTTCCACAGTTATGCGGACGACACACAGCTGGATATAGCCGTGTCTCCTGATGACCCGGGGCAAATAGACACCCTTTTTAAATGTATTTTAGATATTGAGTCCTGGATGGCAAGCAATTTTCTGCAGCTCAACCAGGACAAAACACAGATCTTAGTTGTCGGCCCAGAGGTACAGAGAGAGAAACTGAACGTCAAACTTCTATCGGCATCTTTTAATCCCTGTCAAACAGTGAAAAATCTTGGTGTAATATTTGATATTTGATGTAATATTATCACCTGTAGGATTGATTACTGTAACGCTCTTCTTTCTGGTCTCCCTCAAAAAAGTATTGCACAACTACAGCTGCTGCAGAACTCAGCAGCACGCATGCTCACTAGGACCAGAAAGAGAGCCCACATGACACCAATTCTGAAGTCTCTGCATTGGCTGCCTGTTTGTTTTAGAATTGATTTTAAGATTCTTTTATTGGTTTATAAAGCTCTTAATGGTTTAGCTCCTGTATATTTATCAGGTTTGCTCTTATCATATGAGCCTGCAAGAGCTCTCACCTGTAATTGAGTTCACGCTGCGTCACGCTTGCTGCAATCTCGGTGTTTCATGCTGGTGGAAATTACTTAAAAAGTCATTAAAAGACTTCAAAAAATCAACAAAATGCCACCCAAATCAAACAAACAAAATGTTACGGACGAGGAAATGGAAGAAATTAGGAAATCACTGATTGACCTTTCTGAGTGAGGAGTTAAGTAAAGTCTCCAAACAACAGACCAAACTCATCGAACTGATGGACGAGGTGAAGAACCTCAAAACAATCATCAAGGAAAAGGATATGAAAATAAGCGACTCGGAGAAAAGGATTGATAGAGCAATACACACGAATGGATGACCTGGTCGTGTCCGGACTGGAAACGAAGCACCAAACATACGCCAGGGTGGCGGCTGCCACAGACAAAGGTGAGGATGCGCCCAACCATGGGCTACAAACACTGGACCAACAAGTCATACAGTTCTTCGAGAGCAGAAACATGTCCATCGCAAGGAATAACATCTCAGCATGTCACACATTACCCCGAAAGGACAGCAGATCAAAGCCTGTCAAACGGGAATGGGAGTATATTTGAATGAACATCTCACAAAAACAAATGCAGAAATTGCAAGAGAAGCACGCATTCTAAGAAAACAGAATAAAATGCAAGCAACATGGACAAGGAAATGCAAGATCATGATACGGCTGAATGGAGCACCCGAGAGTGCAAAAGTGGTGATGGTGAGAGAATTAAAAGATCTCGAAAAGTACAGATAGAGACTTCATTGTTTATCCTGCGCCATCGCAGGATAAACATCTTGCTGTGTCATGTTTTGCTGTTTTTGTTGTTGTCATGTTCCGTTGCCGTAGTGTGTGTGTGTGTGTGTGTGTGTGTGTGTATGTGTGTGTGTGCGGGTGTAACAGAGTTAAAAATGCATTTTATTAATTAGAATTTCCAAATTGTGTTTCTGAAATTTATTTGTCATTTAATTTAATTATTAGGGCCCGAGCGACGACAACGTCATCTGACGAGGACCCTCTTGAGATCGCGCTGTTCATTATTTATTATTCTTTATACATTTCATGCCCCAATTTCGCCCCTTTCCCATGCTCAAAAACGCACGAAACTTTGCAAAGTCGTCCAGCCAGATCCAAAATTTGATATTTTGGCGCCCTACAAACTTTCAAAAGACCCTCCGCATTGGGGTTTATTTGTCGTAGGCTCATGAAATTTGGTACACATATTTAACATGCCAAGACACACAAAAAAGTCTCTTAACGTCATGGTGAAATGTCAACAGGAAGTCGGCCATTTTGATTTGAAGTGTCAAAAAAGTGGCCGATTTTGGCCTTTTTTGCGATTTCCACTACTTGCATTTTAACGAACTCATCCTAGGGATTTCATCCAATCGTCTTCAAATTTGGTACACATCGTCATGACCCCATGCTGATCAAAAGTTGTTAACCCTTTGTGACCTCCCTAGAACAAGTTTGCCAGAGCATATCTTTACATTTTTACATGCTGTAGAGCCATTTTTTGGAGCATTTTAATTTGCTATACATCAAATGAATCCTTATATCCCAAATTTTAATAATATGTATGGACTTATGTCCATGCTAATGAAATAAATTGCTAAATAGTGAAATAAACCACAAAAAAATGAAAATCTTTTTTTTTTTTTTCATATATTTTTCTAAATACAGAAATGTCATTGCTGTATCCCTCAAAATTGTGAATATAAAAAAGTTGCACAAAATCCTTTCAAACCACAGAAATTTTATTTTGAGTGTGTTCATTAATTAGTTTTTATAAATAGTAAAAAAGACGAAAATAAAATGCACATTGTGCACAATTCCAAAAAGACAACATGTTCATCAAAATAAACTAATTACAATAGTGCAATCAAAGTTCTAAAGGTGCCAGATATTTAAGAGCATAAATGTCTTTGTACATACCATGTTCATTCATGAACAGTGCAATAAATAACAAAAACATTAAAATCGTTTTTACTGTATTGAAACTTGAACTTTACATGCCTCACACATGAAGGGAGTGCACTTCCCACACAGCCTGCACTTCTTGCGCCCCTGTGTGGCTTTTTTTGAGCCAGATGCCCCCTCCACAATGGCAACAGGGATGTGCTGATAGCTCTCAGGGACTGGTTGTGAGGGCACTCCACAGAGCTCAGCTGTCAACTGCTCCTGGAAGGCCTGGTGCGTCATCATCTGCTGCTCCAGTCTGCCACACAGCTCCTTTTGGAGTAAATAGCCGTTTGTCACAGCAATGTCAATAAAATGATGCAACACTGTCACGTACCACTTCCTGCTCTTTCTCCATGAGGAATAGGAGCCAATCAGCTGGTCCGACAGGTCAACTCCCCCCATGAAGGAGTTGTAGTCCTTCACAGCTGACGGCACTGGCACCTCGACTGCTGCGTATTTTCCCCCAACCTTGGACGCTCTACTTACCGTGTCCCCTGAGAAGGCAGTGTGCAGAGTGTGTCCATCCACTTGATGAAGATCAGAGCTCCCTCTCTGATCCACCTGATTGACCCTCGTGGAGATTTTTTTGGTCAGGCCGTTGACTTTCGTTTTTGGGATGCCAATTCTTGTGTCTCGAAATGTCCCACAGGCTCCAAACCCCAGTTCATGAAGGTGACGAAACAGTGTTGGGCTGGTATAAAAATTGTCACAGTAGATGTGATATCCAGATCCCAGGAAGTTTTTGTTGATGAGAGACATCATGGCATCAAATGACAGCCCCTTCCCAGTTACCAGAGTAGACCTCCCAGTCAACAGTGTAGCCTGTGTTGTCAGACAGCACAAAGAGTTTTATCCCCCACTTTGTTGGCTTATTTTTTATGTACTGCTTGAGGGCAATTCTGGCTTTGGTGGCTACCATGCGCTCATCCACAGAAAGGTTTTGCTGGGGGTGGTACACAGCTTTGCAGGCTACACGTAAACTGTCATACAGGGGGTGTATTCTGTGCAGACAGTCATAATCATCTGTGCCTTTTCTGCTGTCATTGAAGGCATCATCTGCAGGGTCACTCATATGAATGTTCCAAGTGATGGTGAGGAACCGGTCTCTGGACATGACCTTATGAGGATATGGCACGTGGAAGATGGAACTGGCACACCAAAAATCTCTGATCTTTGGGAGCTTCAGAATCCCGATGTACAGTGTGATCCCAATGTACTAATACATTTCAGCCTCTGTAAGCTCAGTCCATCTGAATTTTTTTGCCTGCAGCAATAATTTTTGCTGCATTTTTATTTGTGTTGGCACACAGTGTTTTGACGGCAGCCCAGTCAAAGTACATCCTAAACAGTTCAAATGGAGATGGATTGTCCACATACGCTGATAGAGTCAGCTGCATACCTGGAATTCTTTTGGGCAGGAAATGTGGTGGGGGATGGGGCAAGTTGTCAGGCTCCTTTTCAGTTTTCCAGCCGGCTACGTCACCAGGGAGTGTGTCAGATGTGGAGCGACTGCCAGTGAAGCGACTGCTGCTGCCTCTGTTTGCTGGAGGCAGACTCCTCCTGGTCCCTCTGCCTCTCTCCGGGGTACAGGGTGAGCAGGAGACCAGCATCTCCATCTCCTCCTCCTCCTCCTCCTCTTCAACATCATCAACACTGCACACAGAAGTTACATGGTGTGTTAGATGTCGGCAGAATCCGGACCAGAGTTTTTGCGGTTCCATACATGTGTGTGATGAGTGTCTGGTGTGTGTGGGTTGTGTGTGTCTAAGTGTGTTTGTGTGTTGAAAGAGCAGGTGATGAGACAAGAGCGAGAGTGACAGCGAGAGTGACAGCGAGTGCACAACTACAAACTAGTACGTATTTACATCGGAAAAACTACATTTCCCAGGAAAAATACGTCACTTCCTGTCGTAGCAGATAGTGTTGTTGTTAGTAACAACGCAAGAAAAACTGACAGTTCATGCTCACAACATGATGACGTTTAAGTTAACGTAGAAAGTTCTGTGAATACCAGCCGTCTGGATTATAATGTTTTCGTTTTGTGCACTTTTCACCGGATTTCTACAAACCCATCAGTGGAAGAAAACAGCGTTCTGACACAGAATGAATGCGTGATATGTAAGTGTAACTCCTCTGGATTTATATGAAAAAGGAATTATTGCTCTATCTTATCAGGTTGCATTTCTACCGGCATCTAAAAATAGATATGCAAATGGGAGCGCCGGCGCTCCCTTAGGTTTTAAATGGTTAAAAGAATTTCTGTAGGTCAAAGGGCGTGGCTGCTAGGGCTCGACAAACTTTGGCGACTGTTTTGGAGCAGGCCGTCTCGCTTTGAACGGCTGTCACGCCCACATACTTCATCGTAACAGCTTCAAACTTGCTGGACATGATGAGGGCTCCGCCCTGAACATATACATGTATTGACTTTCCACCTAACTCATAGTGCCCCCCGGTGGTAACAGGAAATGACCTGTTTTTACTTAACATGTACTGATGCCACATAGTTGACCTCATCAACTTCATTCCACTTCTAAAAATGCAGAAGAAGTTGGTGAAGCGACATCATGAAGGCCGTGAAGCTACGAGTAATGGCGTCCGTGTGGCGGCGCAGCAACTATCGATCCTTCGCCATGAAATTACGCTTGCCCTTTTGATGTCTTTAATGAAGTCATATAATCATGAAAATTGATAGATAGGTCAAGAATGGCAACCTCTTACATGTGATAGGGGCGTTGCCCATGGGCGGGGCAAAATGCCTCTATAGCGCCCCCTTGAAATCTTCAAAAACTCCTCTCCATAGGGGTTTTTTTGGAGTAGGAAGATGAAAATTGGTACACATGTGTAACTTGTCCAGACGCACAAAAAAGTCTTTAGAACTATTGGTCTACTCCAAACAAGAAGTCGGCCATTTTGATTTTTCGTGTAATTTTGGCGTGATTTCCACACGTTGTATTTGAACTCCTCCTCTTAGGGATTTTGTCCAATCCACTTCAAATTTCTTTCACATCATCCAGAGACTATGCTGATCAAAAGTTATTCAAAGCTTTTTTCTATGTCAATGGGCGTGGCCGCTATGGCGCTGCCATTTTTGATGGTGGAAATGACCAGTGTTTGCTTTAACATGTACTGATGCCACATAGTTGACCCCATCAACCTCATTCCACTTCTAAAACATGCAGAACAAGTTGGGGAAGCTACATCATGAACGCTATGAAGGTACGAGTAATGGCGTCCGTGTGGCGGCGTGGTGAATATCGATCCTTCGCCATGAAAGTACGTTTGCCCTTTTGATGTCTTTTATGAAGTCATATCATAATGAAAATTGATAGACAGGTCAAGAATGGCAACCTCTTAAGGGGCCTTCACATGATAAGAAATTCGCTCTGCGCTCACCGCCAGGTAGGGCCCAGAGGCGCTGAGCGGACGCGGCGGAGCTCAGGGATACGTCATCAACAAGCGCGAGCTATTCACCGTTGCTAGGCAACGCCAACGCTACTTGTCACTCCGGAAAGAAAAAGACGAGAAGGAAGGAGATATCTTAGTTGAAGTTAACTTAAACGTTTTTCGTACATTATTACATTAAGTTACAGTGTATCTAAGTTCGTCTCAAAAGAAGGCCCTTGCAGTAACGATTCAAATCAGACGGCGGCGAAAATCTAAAGAGTCTGGGTGCATGAAACGTTGTTGAATCGCTACGAAAAAGGGGAATTTAACTTGGTCAAAGAGCTACGGAGTCACGATGAGAGGTTCCAGTCATACTTTAGGTTGGACAAGAATCAATTCGATGTCCTCCTGGAGAAGTTAAAACCTCTCATCACCAAAATGGACGTAGGATTTCGCCGTCCCATCTCTCCAGACGAACGGTTGGCCATCTGTTTAAGGTAAGATTGTATCTGGGTATGATATGAGGAATGAATGAATTTTGCCTCATGGGTTTGTTAGACAATGAAAATATATTTACAGATTTATTTACATGGATTATAGTAAATAGCATATTATTGCAAACTGGCGATTTTTATTTTTCACTGTGACAATTGACTGAGCTGTTGATATGATCAGTACACACCAGGGTAGGAAATGGGTGCCAGCAAAATGCAGGTAAAACATTAAAGGGGTATATTTCGGACACAAATAATAAGATAAGATATTCCCATATTAGTCCCACAGCAGGGAGAATTTCAGTGTACTACACAAGCAAAGTGGATAGCAAAAATGTAAAGAAGCATCAATAAAAAATATAAAATAAAACATATACATATAAACATATAAAAAACATGAATGATTTAAATTGGAAGAAATATAAAAATAGGAACACTATATAGAATATAAACAGACTCAACAGTTGAACTTACCCATTTCACAGAGGGAATATTAATATTGCACACAATGATAATGCACCTGATTGAATTATTGAGTATTGCACATTGAAATTAAAATTCACCTGCATGAAATATTGCACAGTATGAAGTGACATTACACCCAAAGAAGTACTAATACTGCACAGTGATTTATTACTGAGCAGTTCATGAATTTAAACATTTGACTTTCAGTGGCTTTTAGATGTTCACCTTTTAAAAGTAAATCATCTACTCTGACACAAGCACACACTCACTTTATTCTTTTTATAATTTTTATTATGTGCATCTTTTATTTGTTATAATCTTTCTTTGTGCCCCTTATAGATACCTTGCCACTGGAGATTCTTACTCCAGCATTGCCTCCAGCTACCGTGTTGGAGTTTCCACCGTGGCAACAATCGTCCCCAGTGTTGCCACAGCAATTTGGGAGAGCCTAGTGGGGGAATATATGCCTGTTCCCAAAAAGGAAGCTTGGCGGGAGATTGCCAGTGAATTCAAGCAGAGATGGAACTTCCCAAACTGTGTCGGTGCCATAGACGGGAAACATGTTGTTATCCAGGCTCCTGCATCATCTGGGTCACAGTTTTATAATTACAAGGGGACTTTCTCCATCGTCCTGCTGGCTGTGGTCGATGCCAGGTACCGGTTACGGGTGGTAGATGTTGGTGCCTATGGAAGGAACAGCGATGGAGGCACATTTGCAGTCTCCCCTTTTGGAAGGGCTCTCCAGGCAGGCAGGCTGGATCTTCCAGAGGACCTTCCTCTCCCGAGTGCTGAACATCTTGGTCCAGTACCACATGTGTTTGTGGGGGATGAGGCCTTTCCTTTGCGCAAAGACCTCCTTCGTCCTTTTCCAGGACATCACCTCTCAAGACAGCAGCGTGTCTTCAACTACCGGCTGTCTCGAGCCAGGCGGTAGTTGAGAATGCGTTTGGGATCCTGGCAGCACAGTGGAGGATGTATCACCGAGTCATCGGAGTGTGCCCAGAGAACGTGGATAAGCTGGTGAAGGCAACAGTCATCCTCCACAACTTCCTCCGGTGGTCTGATGCAGCTCCACCAGCCCAGTGCCCTCACCCAGAGTCTGATAGGCCTACACCTGCCTTCCAGAACATCCCCAGGGTGGAAAGCAACAATGCAGCTGCAACAGCACTCTCTGTCAGAGAAAAATATGCCACATATTTTTCCTCTCCTGCCGGTGAAGTACCATGGCAACACAGTCTACTGTAGCAGGGATGCTGCACCCAAATATCATAAGGATTGTAATGATACATCGATCTGCATTAATACAGTTGAGGTCAGAAGTTTACATACACTTGCAAAGAGTATGTTTATCATGGCAATTTTGAGTTTCCAGTTATTCCTATAACTCTTAATTTTCTATGATGGAATGATTGAAACAAGTGTGTCTTTGTTGCAAAAAACAATCATGCATTTTGGTTCTTTCATAATCTTATTATCGCTCTTCTGGAAATATGATTTAAAAAATGTGTTGGGTCAAAAAAATACATACAGCAATGCCCCCTTCTTTATTATCCCATTTACTCTATAAAACACCAGTTCCACTGAGAGCCAAACAGCCCGAGAGCATAATACCACCACCATGCTTGACGGTAGGTTTGGTGTTCTTGGGGTTAAAGGCCTCACCTTGTCTCCTCCAAACATATTTCTGTTTTTTGTGGCTGATTTATTTATTTATTTATTTAATTATTTATTTTTCAATTTTGTAACAGCTTTGAAATGACTTCAAGTCAGTGATTCATGTTCTCACATACTATATGCTGAGCTCCCTGGACTTTCCTGTTGTAGCATTTGTGTCTGAGCCTATTGAGTGAGTCAAATGGGCCCTGTTTAAATTAGCTCAGAGAAATCATCTGTAGTCAACTGTAATCATTCACAAAAAAATTAAGAGACTGTGGCACTAAGAAAATTTGATAAACACAACTTTCTACATCACCGAAACTGATCACTCAAGTTGCTGTATGTATTTTTTGACCCAACAGATTTTTTATCATATTTCCAGAACAGTGATAATAAGATTATGAAAGAACCAGAATGCATGATCATTCCATCATAGAAAATTAAGAGTTATAGGAATAACTGGAAACTCAAAATTGCCATGATAAACATACTTTGTAAAGTGTATGCAATCTTTTGACCACTATTAAAGATCAAGGTGGATAGGTCTACTCAGAAACTGGGGAACAGAAACTATTAACAAGCCAAATTATAGAATAATAATAATAATAATAATAATAATAATAATTGTATGTGTAGAGTATATATAATTTTTATTTACAAGTCGTGATTGTATATAAAATTATCCTATTTTTCTGATAAAGATCTGAAAACAGGGAAGAATTATTTCATGAAAAATAATTTAAAAGGAATAATTGAGATTTATTTAATTTATTATTATTGCTCTGTTTTCAGATAATTATCAGAAAAATACCAGCTTTTTAATTCAACTATATATATATGGAAAATCTATTTTAAGTATTGTATTCACTCATATCTTGTTTTAACCTGATTGCAACTGATAAAATAAATGTTTGAAATATTGCTGTCATCACTTTGTTGTATGCTGCTTGATTTCTGTAATGTGATTAATTTAATATCACATAATTATGTTTTATGTTATTGTGTTTTAGGCCTGAGCCTTAAAAAAGGGCAGGTGCAATGTGCAATTTTATATGTATTATGTAAATATTCAATTCACTCAAAAAGCCATCAATGTCTCAAGTTGTATATTTCAATAACACTTCAAAAACAATATCTAATCTACTCTACAAATAGGCCTACACTTTTCTCAATAAGAACACTAAAACTAAACACTAAGACACTACAAGCAGAAATACATCAGATTCCATATTTCAGGGGGTTGGTGTGAACTGGGCTCTATGTAAAACAGTTAACATTTCGATTTTGGCTTCTCCTCTGCGTTTGGGCGATAGACTTCTAAGCATTGGAGCAAGGCTCAAGAGGAATAATTCCTCTGGGTCATGTGGCCTGCTCAAATCCTTCCTCTGCACTTGAACGTGGTCGCTTGACTGTTTTTACTAGGTGTAGCTTTATGAGGCTGGGCTGCCTGCAGGGTCGCTGTTTGGGGAGCACTGACATTGTAGGCTGTCATGGAGGGCTGGCGGGGGACCTGCTCATCTGGTGACCCTACCACTAGATCAGCTGGTTGCCCTTCAGTCTGGGATGTGGATGCAACTGAGGGCTGAGGAGCGGTGTTTTGTTGCGAACCGAGACTGTGTTGTGCGACTGGGAGACACTGGGAGACGTCACTTGAATCAGATGTCTCGGTCACTGGCATAAGTTGCAGAATCACGTATTCTTCCTCATCTAACATTATGTTACCGCTCGTTGGCCTGTCTTTCAAATATGGATCGAGGAACCTCAAAATTGATATGTAATTCCATTTCTTTCTCTCTCCTCCCTCAGCACCACTCTTCTTCTCACTCTGTAACCTCCTCTCCTTCCTGTATCTGTCCCTCAAGTTTTTCCACCGTTTTTTACACTCCTCTTCTGCAAAAACAAACCACAGCTCTATGTAACAACATGATGGCATTTACTATTGCTAAGCTAAATGACAGTTTATTTAACGTTAGCTACAAAGCATTGATCCTGTCACTGTGTCTGCCTTGAACGTACACAAACGGCTAAGCTAACGTTTAACGTTAGTATTGTATTAAGCTTAACGGTTGTTCGTAAACTCTGCCTATTCACAAACCTGATAGCCCGATCTGACTACTGACATTTCGCCATGTGTGACGCACACAAAATGTGTGGTCACATTTTTTTTGTAATTTTGTTTTTTTTTTTTTATAGTGAAGACAAAATAATTTTAATAATTCGATTCATGTTTTTATTTCTGTGAGGAGAGCACTTGGATGTGAGCTGTAAGGGTTAATTATGGCTTCTTGGCAAGCCTTCTCTGTAACACAGTTGCATATAAGTAGCACCAGTAGGAGGCAGTGTGGCGCTGTGTTTCTCCAAGAGATCCTCCTTTCCCAGCGGTCTCTCCTGCTTCCTCATTCAACGGAGCGAAGCTGCACTGAACTGCACTGTCTCCCGTTCTTTTCTCCTGTTTTTAACAGGTTTGTGAAGTTTTTATACTTGCATAACTACATACACATGTTGTTAAACACCTAAAAATGAGTGTGGGATTGATTTTCTGAGGGTGATTAGTATGTTTATATGTGTTTTCTGCCAAGTAGAGAAAATCGTTTTCCCTTTTGTTTTTTTAGTGTGACCTAAGATGGCGCTGCCCATATACGTTTAATTGAAATGAACATGATATGCAAAGATGGTCTTGATTTTGGCTCCAGCACATTTCATTTGGGTTAAAAAGAATATTTCATTGGTGTGATCGCTTGTTGAGATCCCTTTATTGCCGATGTTATAGTATTTATGTATTCCTGAATGTTTTTTTAGCACCTTGAAAAGTTAATTCGCAAGTCTTCAGCTCATATGTTCCTTCGAGACTGACATGCAGATGTCGTTGTTGGTTGTTTTATTTTTCTCCACTAAATTGTGCAGTATTGTGAATTAAATGTAAATACAGCTCAGTTTAAAGGCTGAATGTTGACAAAGTAATACAGTAATAGACTGGCTGAATTCCATTATTTTCTTATTGTAAAAGAAGACTTTTACATGAAAGTAAAGGAAAGAGGATTGTAACCAGGTTAGGTATTTTGTTTTATTTTTGATATTGTGAATTTTTGTACAGGTAAAGTCATAAAGAGGAAAAAACAAAGGCAAAATACAGTAAGAAATATATTTTGCATGTTGGCAAATAAATTCAACGGAGCGAAGCTGCACTGAACTGACGTACCTGTCGCCTGTCTCCCGTTCTTTTCTCCTGTTTTTAACAGGAATCTTATCTGTCTATGGGTTCTCAACCTGAGACATGTAACACATGCATTACTCTTCCTGCCAAGATCGTGATATGCTTTTAAGGTGGTATTATATAGTTCAGGGAACTCAGAAACACAAAGAATTAGTTTTTCTTCCATCTTCTCTTCCTCCTCTGTTTGTTTGTGTCGCTTCTGTTTGTGTCGCTTCTGACTACGTCACATAGAACTGTTATCTCATTGGTTGCGCTTTGAAAGGTCAGCGGCAAACGAGGTCAAAGTTCAAATTATTTGAACTTTGAGCGCAGTGGTAAGCGGCAGATTTGAGCAGTGCACCACGCCGAGGGTAGTGGTACCGCTTAGTCAGGCGCCACCGCATCTCCATAGGAAAACAATGGGATGGCCAGCGCAAAGTGTTTTTACCGCCGATCATGTGTAGGGGCCTTTACATGTGATAGGGGCATTGCCCATGGGCGGGGCAAAATGCCTCTATAGCGCCCCCCTGAAATCTTCAAAAACCCCTCCATTGGGGGTTTTTTGGAGTAGGAAGATGAAAATTGGTCCACATGTGTAACTTGTCCAGACGAACAAAAAAGACTTTAGCACCATTGGTCTACTCCAAACAGGAAGTCGGCCATTTTGTCGTTTCATTTTGGCGTGATTTCCACACATTGTATTTGAACAAACTCCTCCTACAGAATTAATCAGAACGGCTTCAAAGTCACTGTGTGCCATCTAGACAAGGTTGTGATCAAAAGTTATTAAAAGATTACGCTCTTGTTGAAGGGCGTGGCCGTGAGGTGGCGGCGAAGTTTGATGTCTCGCCATGAAACTTTACCATAAATGGTCCGATCTTCACCAAACTTCACATGCTTGATAATAGTCCTGCCCTGAACACGTCTACATGCAGAAATTTTATAATTGTCATAGCGCCCCCTGCTGGCGACAGGAAATACCATGTTTTAGACTTTGAGGAGCTGCTCTGACGACACTGACCATATTCAACTCAAATTTGATGTTGGTCATGCTATATTGTGAAGACCGTGATATCTCATCAAATGCTGCCGCCCTATTGGTGTGGCAGAGGTTGATGTTACGCCAAAACACAGGAAGTGAACATAACTAGGGGTGGGTAAAAATATCGAAAAATCGATGCATCGTAATTATCCGCCCCCTAATTCAATATCGATTAAGCAAACCCTCTGAATCGATTCACCTCCTGGGCATTGGGGGCGCTGTGCGAAACATCTTCGTGTGATTTGCGTTTTAAGGACGGAGGCTGCACGCGACCAAACAACAACAATATGGCGACGAAGGCAAGCAAGTCTTTAAGTGATATTCCACTATGCGAGAATAAGCCATTTTATATGTACTCACCACTATGCCGATGTGATGATAAGTGAAGATCTTCAGTTCACAAAACAATCCTGGAGTTTTAGGAGAAGCAGAGTAGCAGCCTCATCCAGTACAATGGCAGTGAATGGAGACCACGGATAAAACGTTAAAAATAGCACACAAAATGTCTCCATCCTGCTTGTGTGGTGTAATCCAAGTGTCCGCAAGCCGCGACATTAAAAATTAACCGCAAAAGACGCCATTTTCGCCATGTTTTTAGCAGAAATATCAGCTGTTGCACGTAGCGTAGGATGTAAACATGGCGTCGATCTCGCGAGACTTCGGCATGTGCGGCCATTAGGATATATACGAAGTCTCGCGAGTGTTGTGGGCATGAAAATAAATATTAAAAAATTGCCAACAGGTACTCTTAATTATTTGTGTATTTCTACTTCTTACTGAATCGATATTGAAGAATTTAAATCAATATCGAATCGAATCGAAATCGAATCGAATCGAAACCTAAAGAATCGAAATCGAATCGAATCGTGAGGTTCTTAACAATACCCAGCCCTAAACATAACTTTAGTTTACTTGGTCAAATCTTCCTGAATCTTAATATGTTTGTCACTGGTCCCGCCCTGAGCATATGATATTAATTTCATAAGTGGGCGTGGCTAAATAAACTCCTCCTCCACAACTGATCTGATTGACTTCCAAACTGGCGTGTACCATATAGACAAGTGTGTGATCAAATCTGATTCACAGAATTGGTCAGTGTTGAATGGTGTGTGTGTGCCGTGTCGTCGACTTTGGATGTCTCGCCATGAAACACGAAATTGCTATAACTTTAACATAAATGTTCCAATCCGCACCAAACTTCAGATTTTTTATAATAGTCCCGCCCTGAACACATCCATATTAAAATATTCCATAATTTTCATACCGCGCCCTGGTGGTGACAGGAAATACCATGTTTTAGACTTTAAGGTGCTGCTCTGACAACATTGACCATATTCAACTCAAATTTGATGTTACTCATGCTATATTGTGAAGACTGATGTCTCATCAAACGCTGCTGCCCTGATGGCACGGCAGAGGTCAGTGTTTCACCAAAACACAGGAAGTGAACATAACTTTAGTTTACGTAGTTGAATCTTCCTGAATCTTAATGTTTGTTACTGGTCCTGCCTGGAGCATATGATGTTCATTTCATAAGTGGGCGTGGCTAAACAAACTCCTCCACAAATGATCCAATTTACTTCAAAACTGGTGTGTACCATATAGACAAGTGTGTGATCAAAAGTTATTCATAGAATTGGTCAGCGTTCAGCGGTGTGGGTGTGGCGTGGCGTCAGCTTTTGATGTCTCGCCAAACTTCACATGTATGCTAAAAGTCCTGACCTGAACACATCTACATGACACTCAGGAGTCAGAGTCATTGTGCCACCTAGTGGAGACAGGAAGTGACATCACATTCCTCCTATGATGTCTGAAGGCCGTAAAAATTCAGAGCTTCTTTGACTGGTACGAATCAGGCGATGAGTCCGCGGCCGCAAGCAGCCCGAGTTGCGCAGGGGTCGCGAGGGCCCGTTCATCACTGCTTGCACCTTTAATTATTATTATTTTTATTCTATTCTATTCTATTCTGTTCTGTTCTGTTCTAAAAAGGCAGACATTCAGTGTGACGTCAGCCTTTCCACAAATATAAAAATATATAATTCAAACACTAAAGGCAACCATTCAGTTGGACACAGTCTCTCAAAAAACATTTCTTCCTTGTATATCATTCCAACATTTTTGGCATTATTCAGTAGAAATTAAGTTTTGCCTCGGCTGTACAGTAAACAACATATTTTTCTACACCATTCCAACATAATTGGTATCATTCAATAAATCATCATTTTTTCCACAGAAACATATTTGACAATTATTCATGTTTCAAATTCAAATTCCAAATCAAGGTTTATTGATGCCTCTCAGCCTCAGTGTAATCTCTATTAAATCAACTGGCCCAGGACAGCTTGATCAGTGCTGTGACCGTGCATTCAATTTAGCAGGAAATCCAACGGCTGAAATCATCACGGACCTTTAAACCATGAAATTATTACATAAATACACTTTAGGAGACATGTCTGTATGTGTCCAAGCATTCAAGCAGACGTGGGCACATGCAAATATAAATACACACACACACACACACACACACACACACACACTGTATGGATTTTTGCATAAGAAAATACATATGGCTTTCTGCGCTACAACTGTTGCCACTAGATCACACAAATGGTGCTAATAATGAAACTGTATAATGTGCATAATGTAATACATTAGAAAAAAAATAATCCACACACATTTTAGTGCCATTTTTTAAGTTTTCAGTATCTAAATCTGGAATTTCCGAGTGTCCTTGAAGGCACCTCGACTCGACTGTGTGACATCGTCGGACCTTTAAAGGCCCCTACACATGATCGGCAGTAAAAACGCTTTGCGCTGGCTGTCCCATTGTTTTCCTATGGAGAGACCAACTAAGTGGTACCGCTACCCTCAGCGTGGCGCACCGCTCGGATCTGCCACTTACCGCTGCGCTCAAAGTTCAAATAATTTGAACTTTGACCTCGTTTGCCGCTGACCTTTCAAAGCGCAACCAATGAGATAACAGTTCTATGTGACGTAGTCAGAAGCGACACAAACAGAAGCGACACAAACAAACAGAGGAGGAAGAGAAGATGGAAGAAAAACTAATTCTTTGTGTTTCTGAGTTCCCTGAACTATATAATACCACCTTAAAAGCATATCACGATCTTGGCAGGAAGAGTAATGCATGGCGAAGTGTCAGTAGTCAGATCGGGCTATCAGGTTTGTGAATAGGCAGAGTTTACGAACAACCGTTAAGCTTAATACAATACTAACGTTAAACGTTAGCTTAGCCGTTTGTGTACGTTCAAGGCAGACACAGTGACAGGATCAGTGCTTTGTAGCTAACGTTAAATAAACTGTCGTTTAGCTGAGCAATAGTAAATGCCATCATGTTGTTACATAGAGCTGTGGTTTGTTTTTGCAGAAGAGGAGTGTAAAAAAATGGTGGAAAAACTTGAGGGACAGATACAGGAAGTAGAGGAGGTTACTGAGTGAGAAGAAGAGTGGTGCTGAGGGAGGAGAGAGAAAGAAATGGAAATACATGAGGTTCCTCAATCCATATTTGAAAGTCAGGCCAACGAGCGGAAACATAGATGAGGAAGAATACGTGATTCTGCAACTTATGCCAGTGACCGAGACATCTGATTCAAGTGACGTCTCCCAGTGTCTCCCAGTCGCACAACACAGTCTCGGTTCGCAACAAAACACCGCTCCTCAGCCCTCAGTTGCATCCACATCCCAGACTGAAGGGCAACCAGCTGATCTAGTGGTAGGGCCACCAGATGAGCAGGTTCCCCCGCCAGCCCTCTATGACAGCCTACAATGTCAGTGCTCCCCAAACAGCGACCCTGCAGGCAGCCCAGCCTCATAAAGCTCTACCTAGTAAAAAAGTCAAGCGACCACGTTCAAGTGCAGAGGAAGGATTTGAGCAGGCCACATGACCCAGAGGAATTATTCCTCTTTAGCCTCGCTCCAATGCTTAGAAGTCTATCGCCCAAACGCAGAGGAGAAGCCAAAATCGAAATGATAACTGTTTTACATAGAGCCCAGTTCACACCAACCCCCTGAAATATGGAATCTGATGTATTTCTTGTAGTGTTTTTATTGAGAAAAGTGTAGGCCTATTTGTAGAGTAGATTAGATGTTGTTTTTGAAGTGTTATTGAAATATACAACTTGAGACGTGCTTTGTTCCATTGATGACTTTGTGTGCAGATTTTTGAGTGAATTGAATATTTATATAATACATATAAAATTGCACATTGCACCAGCCCGTAGCCTTTAGGCTCAGGCCTAAAACACAATAACATAAAACATGATTATGTGATATTAAATTAATCACATTACAGAAATCAAGCAGCATGCAACAAAGTGATGACAGCAATATTTCAAACATTTATTTTATCAGTTGCAATCAGGTTAAAACAAGATATGAGTGAATACAATACTTACAATAGATTTTCCATATATATATAGTTGAATTAAAAAGCTGGTATTTTTCTGATAATTATCTGAAAACAGAGCAATAATAATTAATTAAATAAATATCAATTATTCCTTTTAAATTATTTTTCATGAAATAATTCTAACCTGTTTTCAGATCTTTATCAGAAAAATAGGATAATTTTATATACAATCTCAGAATTCTGAAATAATTATTTAAGAAATTTTAATGGTTATTTCAGAGCTCTGAAACAACATTTTATTAGTTGCAACAACATGTATTTGTGCAACATCTTAGTAACAAAAAAATACATACATTTTGACATATTCTACAGATATTACAGGTAATTTTTGCAGGGAAGCCCCAACCACTCCTGATGAGCAGTACCTGTTAGCTGTTAGTATAGTAGTCTCTGCCATCAGTGTATGAATATGTGTGTGAATGTTGGCATACATACAGAACTGATGATGATGCTTAAAAACAAGCAGGAGAGGAGAATATTATTTTTACATGGGTATAAATCACAAGTTTCTTTAGGATACAATATTATATAGACTCTATGCACAACAATACAATATTTGCTGATGTTACCGTCTGCCACGATACAATTTCAATTCAATTCAAGGGCCTATGATCGATATAAGACAGTATCATCTGTCTATTTTACATGTTCAGTTACGTTCAAGTATTTCAACTCACTATAACTAAATTCTGATTCGACAATTTTATGAGACATATTATGGGAATTTCAAAATAAAGGTTTATCTTGAAGATGAAAAATATTTTCCCTTTCCATCAACTATATTGGATTGTTGAACGTTGAATCAATACGCAGTTGTGGTTGTTCTGAATTCCCCGTTTTCGCCAGCAGGTGGTGCTAGTCCATAAGGCAAAGCTGGTAATTTTGGTCAGGCAGTGAGTAGGGCTGATATGGGGGCTGTCCAAAGGGTCCATTACATGTGCTCACCGTAGTGTTTTTCACTCTGGTCTGGACTGTCGGCATCTGAGCTGCATATGTGTGGATGAACAAAGTAAGTTGGCTAAAATGAGTGGTTAGGTCATTTTGAGGTTGTTGTTCCTTTGTTATACATGTTGTGATGTTTATAATGCTTCATGCTCATCTGTTTATGTTAATGCTAGAGTTCACTATGCAAAGGCTGAATCATTAATCCTGAAGTGTGTATGCTTCTATAATTTGGCTTGTTAATAGTTTCTGTCCCCCAGTTTCTGAATAGACGTATCCACTACACCTTGATCTTTAATAGTGGTCAAAAGATTGCATACACTTATAAAGTGTCATGGTTTGGAGTTTTTGTAGTCACTTCCTGTTTTATTTTGTAGTATTGGTTTTCCCTTGTGTGTCTTTGTTGTTTTTACTTCCTGTCTTTGTCTGTTTTCCCGCTCTTTTTTTGATCACTGATTATTTTCACCTCTTCTGACTGCCCTCACCTGTGTCTCATCCTCCTTCTCCCTAGTGTATTTAAGCCTTTGTGTCCCCTTCCTCTGTGTCAGTTCGTACTTATTTGTTACTTGTTACTTCCTTTGTGTCCCTTTGTGTCAGTTAAATTGTGCTTCTTGTGATTTTGTGTTGCTTGTGTCCTTCCCCTGCATGGATTTCTTTGGACTTTGGACTTTGTTACTTTGTTCCTTGGACTTTTGTTTTTGGATCTCCTCGGTTGGATTTTTTGGTTGCCTGTTTTTTCACCCTTGCCTTCAAAGTAAGTTTTTGTGTTTGGGTTTTCCCAGCTGTTATGAAGACTCGTGCTGCTTTAATTTGATGTAGCCTTTTGTTTTGTTTTTTTGGTTTGTTTAATAAAGATCATTAAACTGCTCACTCTGTCTCAGTCTGCATTTGGGTCCAAACCCGATAACCCATAAATTGTGACAGTAAAGAGTTTGTTTATCATGGCAATTTTGAGTTTCCAGTTATTCCTATAACTCTTAAAGCGATATTCCACTTTGCGAGATTAACCCACTCAGTATATACTCACCACCATGTCGATGTGATGGTGGATGAAAATCTTCAATTTCCAAAACAGTCCTGGAGTTTTAGGAGAAACAGGGTAGCCGCCTCATCCAGTACAATGGCAGTGAATGGTGGCCACGGATAAAACGTTAAAAATAGCACACAGTACATACTGAATGGCTTATTCTCGCAGGGTGGAATATCGCTTTAAAGTCTTTGTCTATGTGACACTTCATCTAGCCATGTTTTGTGTCCTACGCGCACTGAGCCATTTGAGTTCTGCTTTGTGTTGACACTATCAGGTCCACTACACTCATGTTTTCTGATGACATTTGTTTGTTTGTTTTTTACTTTCAGGTTTCAGTCATTGAAAACATACAGGCAAGCGCAAAAAGTGTGTATAACATTAGGAAAAAGAATGCCATGAATGTAAATTGCTAAAGGCATAACATGTCATTGTAGGAGATGAGTTGAAAATGTTTTCATAAAGGATTTATGTGTCCTTTGTCTAGCTATAGTATAAATGTAGTGGATGTGGCCATGACTGGTATAATTCTGAACTTTTGTGTCTGTTTATTTTGTTTTTTGTCCCTAACTGAGTTCAAATGAACCTGTGTTGATGTGTGTGGCCCACAGAATAAACCAGCATTAGGAAAGACAAAGAGGCCTGAATGCAGAATTATTGAGCAGCTTCCTTTAAGCATTAACTGTCAATTATTTGTAGTAGGAATAGTAGACTATCTGTATTAAAACAAGTTTCTCTGTCTCTTTTTAACCTAGAATGTCGCTGAGCAAAGTGAGGACGACAAAACCTGCGTCACCATATGAGAAGTTGCCCCCAATCCACATTCAAGTCCTGTCCATGACAGAGCAAAAAAGGACTCTGCAGTGGCATTTCACTGAGGCAGGATGCTTCCTTGACCAAGAATAACAAAATTATTGCCATCACTGATGGCAAAACTGTAGCACAGATTACCCTTTTTGCGAATTTGATGGACAAAGTGAGAGAATGCTGGGGGTACATAATGAAAAATTATGGGGTGATGTTCCTCCGTACCAAATTTATGTAAACAAAAATACTGTGTTTTACAACACAGTTGCAATGGATGTTAGCGATGATCTTAGAGCTGAAGCTCACCGCCTACTTTCCCCACCCTCCAAACTGACACCTCTGTGTCGTGTTAGGGAGGAGGATGGGTTGCTGTCCACAGAGGGCGTGGTGGTGGAGGTCAGTCAAAAATTAATTGTTTATGCTGTGAAGTTGTGACCATAAAATGTTATTGTTATTGGTGTTATGTCATTAATGTGTTATTAACATGTAGTATATTGTCCTTCTTCTTCAGGTGTCGCAAATCAAACAAGTGACATCTGGGAGGGATGTGGTGCCACTGCGCACAGTGATTTTGAAGGAGGTAGGAGGATATGAAGCTGAGAAATAGGATTAGTATCAGCCTGTGCCTGGGGCAGATCAGTGTGTTGAACAATTCAGCATGGTTCTGACAGGCTGAAGAAGTTACAGAGAGAGATAGGGAGAGAGAAAGAGAGAGAGAAGAGGGAGAGAGAGGGGAAGAGAAGACAGTGAGGAGGAGAGAGGAACATGTTTTTCTTGTACGTTTGGTATTTTTAGAAATACTTTACTTTGATAATATGTAAAGCATTATGTATATAATGTAATGTATAATGTATGTATATTATGTCATGACAATAAAGCAATTTGAAGTGAAAAAAATATAAAAGTTCCCTGTATTAGCTTTAAGTTTTCGTTTAAAGCAAATAACAGATAATGGCATCTTAACAATAAAATGAGTTAAAATAATATCTTTCTTTCTTTTCTAAAGGATGCAGATGTCCATAAGTCTGTGGAGGGAGGCTGCGCTGCTTCCTTTTGAAAAAGGAATGCCTGTCAGAATAAGCCATGTGAGAGGAAATCTGACAAGCTATGGCTACCAGCTACAGTCAACAGCATTCACCACTGTTGAGGTACTTTCAGTTTTTAAATTTTCTTTAACATTCTTAACACATCTATGCAAAAAAGTTGGAAAAAAAAATGATGATGTAACTTCTATGTTATGATATGCTTTGTTTTAGTCTTTGTGCGCATACACAGAGAAAGAAAAAAATTTAACACACTTTATGTGCCCTTTGTCCTCTGTTAAAGGTCAGGATGGAGAGAAGGATTGTGTACTGTCTCCTTTGCAAAAAGCCACAAAAATCTTTATGGACACACCTGCAGAGGGTGTGCATGAAAAGCCAGAGTGATGAGGAGAGGGAGACAGAAGCGGCTCGGGCAATTTCCTCACAGAGTGTGTTCCTGAAAGAGGGAAGACTCTGGGACTTTTCAGAATTAGAGGAGTTCTGCAAAGACGCAGAGTCCTGTGTGAAACTGTGCCTTCGGCTCCAGAGCCGAGGGTTCTTAGTGTCTAATATCCCAGAGATATGCCCTGTGATTCCTCCGAGTGAGAGGTACTATTATCTTATTACCACCGCACTGTGAGTTGCACGATGTAATTACCAATACACATTTTCTAATCTGTGTTTCTTCTGTTACCTTTGCAATAGCTCTCAAAAGAAGAACATCATTGAGGTGGCTAAAGGTGACATACACTACATCCGAGAACGAGTGCTCAGTGGAGAAACTGTGCCAAACAGGGAAGCCACCGCGTTCCGGGAGTACTGCGAGGCCATCCTCATGTTGGAGCACAATGTAACTGGGAAGGAAGTGATGGAATTCAGTGTAAGCAAGTCTTCAAAATTTTTGATACATATCACCGATTCTTGAAACTTTGGCAAAAACATGTCCCACTAAGAAAATTTTTATTTTCAAAATTAAAACACGTTTTATCCAAATTCCCAAGAATCTGTGATATATATA
>JAJHUR010133231.1:1716-12915 GCA_027495735.1 Lutjanus campechanus | reverse complement strand
ATATATATATATATATATATATATATATATATATATATATATATATATATGTGTGTGTGTGTGTGTGTTGGAACAGTTTCACCATGGTCCCACATTCATATATTCAGGTTCTGGACTGGATTAATAGAGAGACACTCTGTGATGACAGTGTACGCATACGCATAGAGCTCACCTCAAGAGGACGGACTAATGAAATCATGCTCTCAGAAGAAGAAGCGGGAGTAAGTCATTCATTATCAAGACCATAATCTTTTTTTTTTTTCTTTGTTTCTCTGGAGTTATTGGACTGCTACTTTAAAACAATGAGGCCCATTTCATTGAAAAGAAGGGATGATGACAAAGACGACCAAGGCCGATTTTTCGTTGGGGAAAGAGGCCTGCCTTTGTCCAACCCTGCTTCGGACCTGCAGCGCCTCAAATCCAAGTGAGTGATCAGCATTACTACATTAAAAGCATGCTCTATGAATCTTTCAAAGCTTTGATTTGAATCGTAGCAATCAAACAGACGAGGACACATTGCCTTTTTTTTGTTTGTTTTTTGTGAAACACAGATACACAACCTCGGAATCCCAGGATGCTGTGGAACAATCCACATGCGACCCCAAGCGACCTGAAGAAACCCAGGGACAGGCGAGGTATGCATTATTTAAAAAAAAATCAACTACTGCTTGAGGTAAACCCGCATTGCTAGTTTCTGCAGCAGAGTTTGATGTATTCCTTTTGTTTTGTTTTCCTGTACAGTGCACCCTTGGGTGAGCCCTCTACTTAAGGGAGAGAATGGGATGCTTTTTTGCGGGCCTTCCCTCTGTCCCTTTCTGGTGATCCTCCTTCCAAGGAGAAAAGCCAAAAGGCTGGTTTCCTAAATCACCGGCCACACTACAAGAAATGGAGGAGTTGCCAATATAAGATGCGTGTGGATTACATACTGTGTAAGCTTTGCGCTTGTCTTGTTAATGGAGGCAGTTGTGTTACATTAATTTCTTTCCCATGCACACATTTTCTGCAATATATCTATGTATGTAGATTGTTATTATGCTAGTTAATTGCCTTTTTGTACTCAATTGTACAGCACACGCAGTCGACAGGAGAGGGAACCGACCTGTGGAGGGAAAGATCAAAGTGTTGCTGGACAAGGAGACGGGCTGGGTGAGCAACAGGCCCACAGTGGATGACGTACTGAAGGCATGGCTTCCAGGACTGAAGCCGGAAGAGGACAATGAAGGCCTGAACCACAAAATACACTGCCTGGCCAAAAAAAAAGTCACCACCTGGATTTAACTAAGCAAATAGGTACGAGCCTCCTATTGGATAATAACTGCATGGGCGATTATCTTTCAGCTGACAACAAGTTATTTAACCCCAACTGGTGCAATGAGTTGCTTCTCATTTCCTAAACAACCATGTCGAAAGGCATGCCTTAAAAAAACAACATGCCTTATCTGCAGATGAGGGCAGATGCCACTGCATCTCCTTGTAGTTGCCACCCGGACATGGAAACCTTTGGCCGAAACATTAACCATTCACGCAAGAATCCATATCTGAAACCAAAGATTTACACGTTTCCAACAAAAGAGGGCCAAAAAAGAACCCTATTATTCACCGCTTTTAAGGACATCAAGGTCGGCCAAGAGTTCATGTTCGATTATGGAGTCACTAGGAGAGCCTTTGGGGGGGGGGGTGGACAGACCTAGAGTGGCTCGACTCCTAGGTTGTTCAGATTTAGTTGTTTAGTTTAGTTCAAATGTTTGCTGTGAAGTGTTTTTTATTATTTATCTAGAATCAATGTCCGTTTAGCCTAGAATTTATGTCTGCTTTTTTTTAACTTGTGTGTCTTTCTTTTCTTTTTTTTTTGTAGGTTAGCATGTTCTTTAAAATATTGTTAAAAGTTAAAGTTCTGTTCTCACACTAAAAAATGCTGGGTCAAAAATGACCCAATTTGGCTTCTTAATTTGACCCAACGCTGGTATAGCATATCTCCCACCCAGCATTGGGTCAAATTGACCCAGCATGTCAATGACACAGCATGCTGGGTCACCTTCATTAACCCAAATACATGGTTAATTTGACCCAGCATTGGATTGGTTTTACTCCTTTGCTGGGTCATTGTCATTCTTCTGTTTTCATCTCAATAAATCCAAATGCACGGTTAATTTGACCCAGCTTTGGATTGGTTTTTACACTTGCTGGGTCATTTTTATTAGATGTTGATCCATTTGGAATGAATGATCCATTTGACCCAATAGTGAACTAATTTTTACACATTTGTTGGGTCATTGTAATTCTTGGTTTTTGCCTTTATTAACCCAAATGCCTGGTTAATTTGACCCAGCAGTGGATTTATTTTTACACCTTTAATGGATAAAAACCAAAATGCTGGCAAAGGGGGAAAAAAATGTTGTATGCTTGTGTGCAAAGGTACAAACACATGCACAAACTATGTAAACTGGTCAACATTGTCTGAAAGTAAAGCACCACCTCTTATGGCAGCACCATCAATAAACAGAGAGGCAAATGTTCTTTCAATCTTTCAGAGATTTTATTAAAATGATTTAAAACTACAAAATCTCATAAACATTAACAAACCTCAAACCAGCTCCCCACCAGTGTGAGCTCTTTAAAATCTGTTTGCAACACTTAAAAGATGCTCCTCCTTTGCTAATAAGAATTCCTCAGGAATGAGTCTGGCAGATATCAATGCTAACACTTCCTGGTTCGTCTGGGCAAATCGCCTATAGGAATTTTGAATGGGATTTCTAGTATTAAGCTTGAAATAACGTGGTTGTGTTTCACACAAACATTCAAGTGCATTCAGACACACACACACCGAGACACACACACTACACAGGCTGCTCAGAGGGTGCTGCTACAACAGACTGGGAGCACAAACTGCTTCAGAGAAAGCGTACTGATGGGGATTCGGGGCCAGGGATATTACAAATTGAAGACTAAAAATTGCCAGACAGGGGAGCATCGTTTAGGGTACTCTATATTGTTACAGCCTGGCTCACTGGCTGCAACATGGAGGGAGACAGACACAAGGTGGCGGGATAAATAACTTAATTTATTCAACAAAAACCACAAGCAAATCAATATAACATCTGAAAATCAGTAAGTCAGTGGTGTAATGCATGTATGGGTGCATGTGATTGTGTATGTGCTGAGGTGCTGTGTCCCTGGGTGACAGCAGGAGAGGAGAGAGACCAGACTGCAGGTTGAAGCAGCTTTTCAATGGGAAGAGCACACCGGGCCCAGGTGTGGCCCATCCCCTTAACGACCCTCCTGCAGACAGAGGGAGAAAGCAGCAGCAACACAGGAAGAGCTGGTGCAAAGGGGAGGGGTCGTCACAATATCAAAAACAAAAAAGGACTTAAAACAAATGTCGACTGCCCCCAGTAGTGTTGTGTTTAGCAATGCCTCGCCTTGCATGACAGTGAATGCCTGGGATCCGATGACGGCGACGAATGGCTCAGACCGGGCTTGAGCTCTGAGGTACTCTGGGATGTTGGTTCCAGCCTGTCAAGTAGAAAAAGTAACAGAACAATAATAAGTATTCAAATGATAATGCAGGCAGAGACTATTCTCTTACACTGATGCCAAAGTCATCACGCTATGGCTGCCTTACTGTTTGTTCAGACCAAAAGAGGCAAAAGCGGCAAGGACGCCGGAAGCGGCCAAAGCGTCAGCCACGTGTCCTCGGCGTCCAAAGCGGCTAAAGCGGCACCAGATGAGAAGTTGAGCCTCGGTTAACTTTATGGTAATTAGCTATGACACGGTTCGGCGGCAACCAATCAGAATAGAGGTGTCCTTCGATAGAGCGGGCCCCAAAGAACAACGCATGTAACTTTGGTTCCTAGAACACATTCGTTCCGTCATGGATGCCGAGAGGTTGATCACCAGTGTTCGGGCTCATCCCATCCTGTACAACGTGCGACTTTTTGGCTACCAGGATCAAAATCAGAAAAATGCTGCTTGGGAAAATGTGTAGTAATAACAGAAAAATAGCGGAGTGAAGTGCAGTCTGTGGCAAAGACGTAGCCTAGCATGCAAGCCTTTCTTGCTTCATCTGAATGAGATGACACACTGCACAACAAAGCATTTTATCAGCAGGATTTGAAAACTAACTGCCATTTAAATAGAGCAAAAATATCTTGATGTGTGCAGTGAAAAGTCGTCGCAAACGTCGTCTATTGACGGATCATCGGTACGATTAAATATATCTTGTTTAGTGTCACGGGCTTGTTGAAAACTTAATTCAGTTAAATGTAGCTTAATTATTCATTTAAAACAGTTTAACAATAGTAGTGCTAATTAATATGATCTTTTATTCTCTTTTGATTCATGTCCGCAATACAATTTTTTTGTGTTCTCTGTCCATTAGCTGAAGATTGCAGAAAGAAGTGGAAAGGTCTGAGGGACCATTACAGGAAAGAGAAAAAGAGGGAGAAGGACAGGAGGAGAAGTGGGTCAGCTGGTGGTGGGGGCCGTGTGTGGCGCTATGCCTCAGTTATGGGTTTTTTGGACCCATTCTTGGAGGAGCGCCCATCCACCTCCAACCTGGACGAGGCTCCTGTGGGGCAGGGACAATGAGGGCGAGACAGAGACAGAAGAGTATGGGAAGCCTTTCTAACAGGCAAAATACACTGCATGCGGAACGACTGCGGAACGGCTCCGCTCCGGAACGACAGCGTACTCCGCCGTCCGCCAACTCACACATGATGCGTTTGCGATCCGTTTGGTGCGGCTCTGCCGGACACCGAGCGTCGCGAGAACGCACGAGATCTCGCAAATTCACGCATAATCGCGCGCGATATTGCCGGCTGTAGTCTCTTGGAGAAAGAGGCATTCATTCATTCATACATACAGTAGTAGAAGATCGACTCGGTCCTGTACTACTGCCTTTTCTCTCTCTCTCTCTTTTTTGGAGATTGTTCAACCATGGGTAAGTGAAATCTTTTATCTTTCCTATTTATGTCTGAAACTGATAACAAACTAAACTTTTATTTTATTATTTAAACATTAGGCCTATTCTGTTTTTTGTTTTATTGTTGATGCACTTGGAAACTACAAGGCCACAGAGTTAACTATTGTTCATGTTGTTGGAAATTGAAAAGAAATAAAACAAAATAGCTGTACTTTAGTGTACTTCTGAGTGACACCACATTTAATATAATATAATATATTTAATGATTTTGGATCTCCAGAATCAACTTCTCCTCATCCACGGGGTGAAAAGATGCCTGAAAACCTCTGACCTGTTGACTTCAGGTCGGTCCCGCCCATTATGACGTGTTCTTGTAATGAAACCCGATCCGCTGTGAACACGGAGTATTTTATTTTGAAAATCAACCGGGGTTTTATTTTGCATTTTGTAGCCGACTTCCCTCCTGGCACAATCTGCCCTGTGCTGCATGATGCGGTCGTGCTCCGGCGTCCGGCAAAAATAGAAGCTCTGCGTATGTGTTGCGGAGGGCTGTCGGACGGCGCAGTTGTTCCGCAGCCGTTCCGCAGTGGAGCCGGAGACTGTGTGAGTTGACACATAGACTAACATTGAAACGTAACGGCTCCGACGCCGTGGCGGAGCCGTTCCGCAGTCGTTCCGCATGCAGTGTATTTTGCCTGTAACATTTAACAACTCAACTGGATATGTAGTTCTGATATCCATAAAAAAAATTCCCAGTCAAAAATAATATTTGAGAAATCGTTGCAACTACATTCTGTTTTTGGAGAAGTTTGGTTTCAAAAATCCACATCATTCTGCTTTTAAAATGTGTTGCTAGGTGGGTTATCATTGATCAAATTCAATTAATTGTCTAGCCCTAGTTTAATATGTCTTGAACTTTCATTCTGCTCCGTTTTGTGAAACATCAGATTGATGTCGTAAGAGATATCTGTTATCGAATTTTGACTTGTCAGAACTGTAACTGTAAATCTGTAAATTTACTTTTGAATGTAGAATTACATTATAGTTGTCTTAAAAAAATGACAGGGCACAATATAATTACAGCTTACCAAAATGAAGTTGTTCATATCTATCTAAAGTTAATTTCAAATGTTCTAAATTTTCTTTTAAATGTGAAAAGGCTTGTAGAGGCACAGGAGGCACCAGAGCAGGAGCAGGAGCAGGAGGGAGGCAGAAAGAGAAAGAGAAAGAGGCAGAGTAGTTGCTCTGAATTTGAGCAAAGAATGTTGAGGGCCATGGAGGCAGTAAGCAACAGGGCCACCAATCCCCCTCGACCCAGCACTCCTCCAGCAGAAGATGGGGACACTCTATTTTTTAAAATGCTTTTGGAGGATTTCAAAAGCCTGTCCTACAGAACACGGCAGGAGCTGAAATTTGAGATCCACCGCCTAGTGTTCGAGGCCAAACTTAGAGAGGACCCCTGGGGCCAGGGAGGCAGCTCTCAGCTGACCTCACTTTAGAGCTTCAACAAATCCCACCTGTGAAGTGCACATGCAGTGAGGTCAGCCTTTGGTAGCAGGGTGCAGCTGACAACACTGTGAGGGGTGTTTATTGACCCTTGCAGTGCTGTCAGCTGCACCCTGCTCTCCTGCATGTGCACACACAACCCCACACACACACACTGATTTTTGTGTGACACTTGAAATTTATAATTTTTCATTTATTTGTTCCTGTTCATGAATTTCTTACAAAACTGTTAATGAATTTCTTACAAAAGTTCTTACAAAAGTTTAAAAGTAATATTTGTACTGTAGTTAATAGTAAGTTTGTTTAAAAAAAACAACAACTAATTGTACTTAAAAATAAATAAAGTAATTTAAAAAAAATGAACTGAACTAAAGAAAAGAAATAATCGAAGTTCAAAACAACAATATTAAAATGTTAAATAAAGTTTCTTTTAATTGTTAAGGAATTGTGTGTGTGTGTGTGTGTGTTTTATATAAACATTTAACATTAGTGCCTGTATGTTATATTTAATTAACTGGCATTGGATTTAGTTATAATAGAGCAATTGATAGATTTTGGTCATGTCAGTCTGTGTTTGATAACGTTTATTTCTTGTTGATAGCTCAGGAACATTTTGCTTTTTGAAAATCATTTGGTGGCTCTTAAAAGAGCCGTTTTAAAGAAGGGCATCAGTTGTCTGCAGGCTGCCAGGTCACCGCTCCCTCGTTGGTGAAGTAGGACATAAATGCCTCCCTGACACGGATGGCCTCCCGGCTAGCGTTGTTGCTTCCTACTCTGGTCACAGATTGCAGACCTGCAGCATCCCTCTCTGCATCCGGCGCCTGATGTCCAGGGGGTGGCATCGCCGTCCTGGTGCTGCTGGTCCTCCTCAGGAAGTTGTGCAAGACACAGGTAGCCCTCACACAGGCATCCACATTAGCAGGGCTGACCCCAATGACTCCTCTGTACATACGCCACTGGGATGAGAGAATACCAAAGGTATTCTCCACAATCAGCCTTGCATGGGACAACCTGTAGTTAAACACCCTGTGACTGCCAGACTGCCTGCCTGGAAAAGGACGCATGACGTCACGGCGGAGTGGAAAGGCCTCGTCTGCCACAAAGACGAAGGGCTGCGGTCCCAAACGCTCAGCCCCCGGGAGAACAGCGTCTTCTGGCAGGCCAAGGGTTCCGTGCAGCAGCTTCTGCCCAAAGATGGAGTTTGCCAGCACACCGCCGTCACTGGTCCTCCCATAGCTCCCCACATCCACCACTCTGAAGCAGTAAGCGGCATCCACCACTGCCAGGAGAACGATGGAGTAGGTCCCCTTGTAGTTGTAGAAGAGGGAGCCAGAGTTGTCCAGTGCCTTGATGACGACGTGCTTCCCATCGATGGAGCCGACGCAGTTTGGGAAAGCCCATCGGTCACGGAACCCCTCGGCAACTCTCTTCCAGTCTTCAGTGGTGGGCGCTGGCATTAATTCGGGCCCCAAGACATCCCAAATCACCCTGGCGACATTGGCTACGACGTAGCTCACTGTGCTCACACCCACACGGTAGCTGTTGGCAATAGTGCGGTACGAGTCACCGGTAGCCAGGAAACGGAGGCAAATTGCCAAGCGCTCTGATGGAGAGATGTACCGCTGGAACTGCTCTCTGTCCAGCCGCAGCTCCAGCACCAGCTGATGAAATTCACGGAGCTCCTCATTACAATCATCAGTTTGTGAATTTGTGTTGAGTTTGTGTGTGCAATGAGTTTTATGTCAGTGTTGGGCAACTTGGAAAATGATGTGAAGTTGTTCTACATTAAATGAAGCCGGTTCACCAAACATGCATGTCAATCTGTTCGTGACTAATTAGATGGTGATTTTGATTTATGTTCATGCTCTGCGAGTGATTTTTTTTTTCTGTATTTAATGACCACACAAAACTTCCTATGCAACTAGGCATGCTTTTAACTGAAGGTGAACAACAGCAAACAGCACTATGCAGCTGTCAAGAAGTCCGCTTTGCGGCTCCTTTAAATGACTAGCGGGATTTAACTTTGACGTCAGTCACGTGAAGAGTGTCCAAAGCGGTTTGGACGCTGTCCTCTTTCTCGCTCAGCCTCGGGCGTCCTTGCCGCTTTTGCCTCTTTTGGTCTGAACGCACAGTAAGTGTCTGCAGACATTCAACTACTGCTGACTCAAAGCAGGAACAATCTGATTGGTTCCAATATTGTTTCAATCAGTGCACTTGCGTTCTTTCTTGACCATTGGCTGTGTTAGCTCTGGTTCACACCTTGCCTTGTGGAACTGCATTGTTGTGTGTTTGAATTGTGTTCAAAGCCCATTGCATAACATGGTGTGCATATCATTAACGGTGGGGATGCCGAGAATGAATGGAGAATGTCTCCAGGCTCTCTTTCGGGAGCCAGAGTGTCACCCTGGTGGATATAAGCGCATACCCACGCGAAAATAACGTCTGTTGAAAATAATCGGTGCCTATGTCTGATGAGTTTATAATTCCAGTAATGTAGCATGCCTGTTATTTTTACTATTTTCGTTCTACAAGTGTTTCATTTTAGCTCGAAATATAATGTAGGAGTCAATGGCAACTTGCGCTTTTAGCTAGCCCATTACATCACACTTGAAAACATGGCGCCCATGTGAATAGGGCGAATAGGCAAACCTAAAAATGTGCAGATCATACAATCTACACCACTGACAGAGACTAAGCTGTGAACGTGCATTCAAACTGAAAGTGAAATCAGGCGGGGTGAAGAATATCAAATGCTTATGATGACATGACAAAGTCACAACTGTGCATTTGAGCTTGTCAAATAACACAATTCACATTGCAATTTTCAGACTGAATTCTGGTCTACACTCACCGGTTGTGTGTCGATAAAAGCTTTTCGGGCCTCATCTACACTTGGGCGCACTGTCTTCTTTACCACCTTGAACACATGTCCTGGCAGCAGCAGCAGCAGCACTCGTAGTGCCATGTCACCTCTCTCATCTGAAATGCACAAGATTATGATGTAGACCACAGAGGAGTTTTTTACTTCTTCTTGTTTTGATGATAAGAGGACAAATCTATCTTTTATTGCTCTAACTAGTTGTAGATCTACACAGCTACCTCTAGAGGCCTGTTGGTCTAATTATTAATAAATCAGGAGCTCCAGGCAACTCACATATTTGTGAAGTGGGTCTGGTGAGGCTAAGCTGATATGTACCTGCAGTCACATCTTCCTTCAATTGTGCTAGGAGGCTCTGTGCATTTTTCTCTTTTTTAGCTAACTGCAGGACCTTGGTGCTGAACATTTGTACCCAGCTGGTAGTCTGCTTCTCACTTTTCTCTGGATAGAGAATTGCGAAATCTTGTGCTAATCTTGTGCTATCTGCAGACAAAATAGAAATGTGAGGGATTCATTAATCTTGACATCATCAACTAATTTCTTTAAATTGAGGCCAGCTACTGTCTAAATTCCCTTTTGCTGCGGTCTTTCTGGTTGTAAATTTAAAATAGATTGCACTTGCACCAAACGGAACCCAAGGCACTTTACAATGACCTCTCATTCACCCATACACACACACACATTCACACCAACAGGGATAGTTCCTATGCAAGATTCTTGCCACAACCCATTGGGGCTGTGTCTGGCCCATGGACACTTCTGACATGCAGACAGTCAGAGCCAGGAATCGAACCATCAATCCTTCGATCATTAAACATACCATTCCTGGAGTATCCAAAAATAAATAGTCCGTAAATAAATAAGACATACAACAGAAATGTCTCATATAATTTATTGGTCCTAATACCCCCCTGAATCATAAAGTCAAAAAGTCCCAAGCCATAGATGCAGTGAAACATGTTTATTTTCGATATCAGAGGCCAAACTACGCTCTGGAATGGGGTAGAATACTGGGAAATTTGAATTAATATACTGTATATTAAATTATTATTATTATTACCTTCGAAACGCTCAATGAGGGACTCTAGCTGCCACTCACGTAGCCTGTCTTTCACAAAGTCATCCATTGAATCTGTGGTTATATTAAAGAGAAAATGCACAGTTAAAACTAGCGATGAGGCCAGGAAAATAAGGGATATTACTACAAAATAATAATGTGGTTATCAAATACAAAGCCAATCATAGGCTACACTAAACAAGAATAAAATGAAGTTTAGTAGATGTTTAACCCTTTAGGCGCCAGAGTTTTTTCAAGAAAATATTCAATTTTGGCATAACGATTTGAAAAGGCTGTAGTTTGGAAGTGGTTAGAGATAAAGGCAGACTGAAATTGAGAAAAATCTTCAGTATGAGCCAAAATTTGGGATGGAAGTAAATTTGCTCTCTAATTTGCATATTGTGACGTCACCAGGTGGCGGCCATTTTGGGAAATATTCGATTTTGATATCAAGATTTCAAGAGTTTGCAGTTTGAAAGTGGTTAGAGATAAAGGCAGACTGTAATTGAAAAAGATCTTCAGTATAACCAAAAATTTGGGATGGAAGTAAATTTGCTCTCTAATTTGCATATTCTGACATCACCAGGTGGCGGCCAATTTGGGAAATATTCGATTTTGATATCAAGATTTCAAGAGTTTGCAGTTTGAAAGTGGTTAGAGATAAAGGCAGACTGTAATTGAGAAAAATCTTCAGTATAACCAAAAATTTGGGATGGAAGTAAATTTGCTCTCTAATTTGCATATTCTGACATCACCAGGTGGCGGCCAATTTGGGAAATATTCGATTTTGATATCAAGATTTCAAGAGTTTGCAGTTTGAAAGTGGTTAGAGATAAA
>JAJHUR010133226.1:0-12915 GCA_027495735.1 Lutjanus campechanus | reverse complement strand
ATCAGTCAGTAAGGCGGCATACATTTATAGACAGCAGCAATCATGACATCCATGACCCCTTCACATAACAGATAAACAAACCCTCTCACCACAGAAAAACATGTAGACAGGAATAAATATGACATAACGTAACATAGACAATATACAGGATAGGATGCGGACAGCAGCATGGGGGCAGCATGATGATAGCAAGATAGCGACAGTTGACAGCAGACAGCAGGATTGCTCTGAATTATATTCCAAATGTTATCTGGTCATTCATGGAATATCTTCTGGTCAATTGATAACTGGTATTTACACTGATTTAGATGTGGGTGTTCATAACGTAAATCTGGAATCAGGGTCTTCATCCCTGATTAATTTCACCTATATTTTACTAAGGCCACATGGTGTCCACACATTAATAGTAGCCTAGTAAAAATACATTTAAATATGATTTTTTTTTCCATTGTAACATAATGATGTTAGTAAGACTATTGGTGTTGCACATTTATAATATCTAAGCAAGCAATTTCTCATGCTGCCAGTTAAAGGTGTGGGAGGTTGGTGTGACATTTTGCTGAAAGTCACTGCCAACTCTCAACACACACACACACACACACACACACACACACACACACACACACGTTCCAGCACTTCCTCCTAAGAAATATGAATACCGTATCCAGGAAGCCACACTTTGGCCACCCAGCCCGGTACTTCATTTCCTTTGAAACTAGTGGAGGAGCACGACCATTCCCCACTGCACATCACTATGAGCGCATGTCAATGAGGTGCGACTGACAGGGCGGCATTGTGAGATGGGCGCAGAGTGGGAGTGCCATGTGACACTCGTGAATGGGCTGCCGGGGGTTGTCCGGGGGGGAAGGATGGCAGCATCCACAAAGGCCCATTGAAGGATTGCAGACTAGGTACAAGACTGGCACTGGTCCTCCTTCCCTTCCATGGGATGGCAGGAGGAGGCTGCTGCTTGGTACTGACTCAATGGAGGGATTATTTGGGAAGAATTGGAGAGAGGAGGTTTATTATCACCATGTTACACTTCCTTCAGTCTGTTGATGGCCATTCTGTCCACTCCTGCACATACACTACTGTCTTGTGTGATTTACCACTGCGTCTTGTTCACAGAGCCTACAATAGACTGTTGTGTTTTCAGCACCGCAGAAACATAAAATGACACAAAACGAGACTCATCGAAACATGATTACCTGTTCTTCTCCTCTGACATGGGTCAAAGTAATAACTGACAAATAGTGTAACTTAATTCACTCACAAAAAACTGATGTATTATCCTGCACCTCTAAAATGGTGGCTGCTTAATCAGAACAAATAATGACAACATTCAATAGATTCCTGTCTTGTTTTTCACAGTAATCCGAAGAATAATTTTAGATTTACAAAAATCTGTGCTATCATTTTTCAGTCTCAAGTAGAGAAAGGACTATGAATGCTGCCAAATCTCAAACAGGCTGGCAATAAAAGTCATTCGTTGTGCCCAGGATTTTAGGATTAAAAAAAAAAAATGCAGTTATCCACAATTCTGCCAGAATTACAATTTTTATGACTAATATGTTTCTAACAATGGAGATTATTAGTGGTGGGTCAGGTTTAATGACTTTAGATTAATTAAATATGTAAATATGTTTCTTATTTGTAAATATATTTATTATATTATTGTTTTATTATTTCCAGATTGAATATATTTTAGATACCTCTTATTTTCCTATTTTCTCTCAGTTTCTTTGTGCTTATATATATATATATATATATATATATATATATACATTCTATTTCCCCCCTGGGGATCAATAAAGTATTTCTGATTCTAATCTGATTCTGATCTAAAACAATGAAGATTGAGGAGTATTGAATATTGAATTTTAAGGTTTAGACGTAAAAGAGAGCAAATCTTTTCTACAAAGCGGTTCACTCAGTTTTGTCCTGTTGTTGTAGTGTTGTAGTGACTCCTGTTTCAGCACAGGAAGACTATGATAAAACTGCACTCTGTCTCAAAAGAAGCAGGGCTGTGTCTAGTGTACTCTTAAGGAGGAGCATTTACTGTAACTGCACTATAATACAGTCAAATGGGCATAGTGCAGTTACTGTAATACAAATCAATACAGCAGTTTATACATTATTCTACATCTATTATATATGATTTCCTTTATACTAAACAGAAACTGTGACATATTGTGTTGCTAGTTAGTTGCAGCTTCTTACCATCACCACGTATATATATATACAGAATATGTACGGAAATAGGCCTATATTCCCGAGACATCCCCTTGTTTTCAGGTGTTTTAAGTGGACTTTATATTTCTGTCACTATAGGCAAGCTGAAATAAAAAGCTGAAGTTAGAAATGTATAGACAAATTATTGCACTGATATGTATTTGCTGCCCTCCAGTGGTGATTACTGTACATTACATATTTAGATCATTGCTTCAAATTCCAAAGTACAACAAAGAGCTGTATAAAATATAGACAATATAGTCAATTAATGTGAAAGAGATGAGGCTCAGGTGTGTGCTACATGGGAGGTGTTTTGTGTGATTTCAAAAACACATACATTATTTTTACGTGGTGTTTTTCCCACAACAGTCAGAAAAGGCTATAAAAAGTTATGTATAAAAGTTTTATGTTAATGTTGCAAAAATGTTTAAGACCAAATTACGGCCGGGGGGCTGGATTAGGCCTTCTGAATCATTCCATGTGACCTGCAAGGCCATCATAAGCACTTGAAATATTGCAATCCAGATCTAACAAAGACAGTCAATATCATTTTGCTTACCTCTAATAAGTTATCTGGCATTTATTCTGAAAGGGGTAAGTGATGTGTTCATTGTCGTGTTTGTTCATTGTTCATTGTGACTTTATTCACTCAGTGCTGTACATCCATATTATTTATCGTGTTCTTTTACTGTAGTTTCTACGATTGTTGCAGCCTGTATCCAGCATGCATGGGCCACGTTAAAACTTAAAGTTTGGGACCCTGCCAACAAAAATAATTAGGCTACAATCCATCAAATTGCAGTTCAGGAAATGTGACCAACAGTAGAAGTGAATTGCGGTGTTAGCCAGCTCTTAGCTCATAGACATCTACGTGACAGTGTGTCCTCACAATTCTGACTATTGCATTATTAGAGATTTGGCCATTATTAGGATCTTAGATCACATTTATGTCTGGCTCACAGCAGCCTGAACAATTTCTCATGTGGCCCCCCGTGAAAAATAGTTGCCCATCCCTGGTATAACGTATTTCATAGATCATTATCCTCACTAAATCAACTCCTTATGTTTTGTTTTACTGTTTATACATGCATCATTTATTTGTATAATTTTATATTTAATAAAAGTAGACTCTATAAAGTGTTTCATGTGGATCAGGCTTTGGGCCAAGGTGGGTCAAGATGCGCTGTTTGTTTTAAATGCACAGTCTACAGCCTGCTTTGACAGAGGAGTTGAACTGGCCTGTAGAGGGCAGCGTGGCACTTTTTTTTAAGATGACTTCTAAGTGTTTCCTGGCCGTGACATCTGCTCCAGAACATTTACTGTATTACAGATGTCATGATTATGTTACAGGTACTGGACTAGTGTATTTGTATCCAGGACAGTTCAAAATAGCATTAGAGTTATGAGAGTTATTTGGGACAAAGAAAGCAGAGCACATTAGCTCAGTTCACTGTCCTGCCGAATGATAAAGGGGCTGATATTGAAATGTCAAAGCTTGTTTACAAAGACATGAAATGTTTTAGGTTTGTGCTCCCAACAAACCTCTCAGGTCCTGGGATGTGATTGTGGATGAGGACTAAAACCAAACATCATGAGGAAACCTTTCTGTTGTCTTTGTGTTTTAAAGTAGTGTGTTTTAAATGTGCTTGACACAACACAACTGCACTTTCTTTCAGGCCAGAGCAGACTCTGCCTGCTCAGGAGACTAAGGACCTTTATTTATACCATGATGGCATCAGCCTTTTGAATAATTCCTAATAATTCCTGTTTTAAATTTTAATATTTATATTGCTTTTATACTTATCTATTATTTTTTGTTTTTTATTGATGTTCCTTTCTATTTTCCTATCCTCTTCGCTGCTGTAACACTGCAAATGTCCCAAATGTGGGACTAATAAAAGATTAGATTATGTTATCTTATCTTATAAACCTTCCTTTCCCATGACGACATGTCAAAAGTAAAGATAAAATAAGATAAGATAAGGTAAGATAAACTTTATTGATCCCACACCGGGGAAATTCACAGCAGCTCAAGCAGTACAGATAGAAAGTGACAATAAGATACTTAAGATAAAAAATATAAAAATATGTATATACATATTTTATATTATTTATATTAATTAAAAATATAAAATATAAAGAATATAAAATGTAAAGTACTAAGTTTAACAGGACTGTACACACAAGACTGTTTACAATATATACACCTTTCACTTGTACATATGTGGAAAAAGATAGGGTCATAGGGATATATAGATATATGAGCATATACATAGGTATATACTAATAGCTGCACAGGATGATTGCACATACAGTTGTAAAATACACACATGGTGTGTAGCATTAAAGATAAGAAAAATGTAAACTGTGTTGCCTTGCAGAGGCAGATTGTACAGAGGGGTATGTTGGATTGCAACAAAAAGATTTAACAGAGTAAACATACAATATTGCACAAGGAAGGGAAGTCGGGTAGTGGATGAGTTATGCAGCAGACCTAACAGTGCTACATTAAGTCATGCTGGTGTTGACGTTAAAGAGTCTGACAGCTGATGGGATGAAGGACCTGTGGTAGTGCTCCCTCTTGCATTGTTGGTGCAGCAGTCTGCTGCTGAACGAGCTGCTCAGTGCGCGTACAGTCTCATGCAGGGGGTGAGAGGTGTTGTCCATGATAGATGTCAGCTTGGTTAACATCCTCCTTTCACCCAGCTCCTCGATGGTCTCCAGGGGACAGTCCAGGACAGAGCTGGGCCTTCTGACCAGCTTGTTCAGTCTTTTCCTGTCCCTCTCTGTGCTTCCACAGCCCCAGCAGACCACTGCGTAGAGGATGGCAGATGCTACCACAGTGTCATAGAAAGTTCTTAGCAGTGTCCTGTATAGTCCAAAGGACCTCAGTCTCCTCAGGAGGTGAAGACGACTTTGGCCCTTCTTGTACAGGACGTTGGTGCTAGATGAATAATACCACCAAATAGCCATTCAAATCAATTTATATAGTTGTGCAAACAAAAACAAGTGTGTACCCAAGTACTTCATGCAAGTGAAAACTCCAGAATACAATAAATCACACTAAAATGGTTCACTGTGTACAGTACAGTATCTTGAAATGATGACACTTCTATTACATTGTATAGGATACAGCTTTATGGTTCCTGCTATGTAATAAACGTGCAGAGTATGCAGATTATAAACTGTCGTTTGTATTTTTGCAGCATGCATACCAAATGGTGCCCGCCTGGTCACAGTAGGCTATATACTGTATCTAACTAAAATATATTTCTGAAAACATTTTAAGCAAGAAATAAGCAATGGAGTAAAGAAAAAAGTCAAAAACTTGGTCCATGATTAGCAGTGCAAACTTTCAAACCTAAAAGTTACACTAAACTATGTTTCTGAAAACATTTTAGGCCAGAAATACATTACATTACATACATACTGTATAACTGAATTGTCTGTATTGTGATGAACAGTAGATTACTTTGGTTCAATCAGAGCACGGCAGTTGCGTTTGCATCAGCTGATTAGTTATCAGCTATTTTATTTCTGCTTTACCATCAATAGTTCCCTGATGTGACACTGCTCACCTGATTGGCTTCCAGCTATCCAGTAACAACAAATAAATCCTGTTGAGTCAACAGCCATCTCTGACACTCTGAGCTAATCTGAAACTAACTGAGCAGACGGCAGTGAATAAGAATCCAGTCAGTGACTTTATTAAGCTTTTTCAGATGCATATAATTTTTAACTCCTTTGGGTGTCTTTTCTTATTTCATATGAGCTTTTACGGATGTAACGTGTTACTGTTTCTCATGATTCTAACAACACTGCGGTGGGTTCTTAACTAACTTTAACATGGACTCTGCTGCAGTCACAGATCAGCCACAGACAAGACTTTGTTCAATGTTTACAAGCGTGCCAGCTTGGATTGAAAATTAGACAAACATTCTCCATGTCCTGTAGTCTGTGTGACATTTAGAATCAGCAAGGTTGTGCGGCTGCAGTGTATGTTTTGTAACAGGAGAGGTCCACGGTCACATAACTCCCCCAGCTCTCTCACTGAGACACACATAGCAGAGTCGCCTGTGACGAGGCGGCGTATCCAGTGACAAACACAGGCAAGATGGAAACAAGAGTGTGTTTGCTGACCTCACATGGAGCAAAGTAGGAGGAGTGTTTCTGCAAGCAGTGCACAACTGTAGCTACAGTTTACAAAAGGATCATTTTTTGCTAAACAAAATGCAAATTTATTATAGAAGCATTTTCACCATTGTTTTGCCATTTTGTGGGGGAGACTGTATTTAAATTCATAATTCTGCAGAATCCAGCTCCTCTACAAACATTTGTCATTAGTAATCTTCTAATCCAATATTAGTTTTTAAAAAGCCCCTTGACAATTGACATATTCACTGTATACTACCTGCCCAACACCAAACAGCAGACAGACACATTTAGCAACTAGCTGGTGAACACAGAGGAACAAAGGGCTCCAGAAATACAACTTAAAATGAATTACAATATTGCCCTGTATCTGCTGGATGAGTAAATATATAAACTGCTAAGGTGATTATATAAAACCATATATGTTCTGTTAAAAAAAACTTAAAACTCTTTTAAATAATATTATCAGTATATTTAACTGGCCTCTGATCTGTGACATCCTGCTTTTCCAAACATTTTGTCTGGGTAAGTAGTGTTAGAAACAGTCTGGACTGGTGTTGTCTGCACCATGTCAGACTGAAAATGACTGCCTCAGGGCGCTGGCCTCTCATCCCTTTCCTGGACGTCCAAAATAACCTCCACATGTGCACAGGTCAGGGCAGAGGGTTATCTCCCACCTCCCATTCATGTCCTCGCTGTAGGACCACCGGATGAGACACCCTAAAGGGACAATAATGTAATTATCATACGTCATTTTTTGTTCTTCAGGCCAAAGATAAGGCAGGAAGCTGATCATCCTGCCCCTCCCTCTTCATGTCTATCTTTGTCTGCTTCCTACCTACTAAAAACTCAGCATTGATCTTGCCTATATTCCTTTGCTGTCCTAACTCATCTTGTATCAAATAACATCGAGAAAACAGAGAAAAGAAAAGATCTATCTATGTTATTTAAATCTAAAAGATTTAAATAACAAGAGTCAGTGGCCACATGCTGCCAAGGCAGACTTAAACCACCACAAGCATCAGATATACAAGAGAATACAGTGTTCAGTTATATTTAAGTCTTGTTGTCACAATGATGTTGCCTGGCAACCAGCAGAAACTTCAGAAGTCAGTGTTCCCAGCCAAGAAATAGTCTGGTACACAGGCCTACTCTCATAAAAGTACAATATGTAATTTTTACACTGTTTTTTGAATGGAATACATACACATGAGGTGTTGGAAGGAGGATAGCTTTGGACAGAGCTGGGCTAGCTGTGTCCCCCCCTTTCAAGTGTTTGTGCTAAGATAAGCTAACTGACTGCGAGAAATAGTTTGTTTCCCGCACAGTCATGAGTGGTCATCTCATTTATCTATCAAACATACAGTGAACAAATGCATTTCCAATAATGCTGGACTCTTCCTTTAAAGCATGCCTTAATGTCCTCTATTTTCTAAATACTTGTGTTTTTATCCACTTGGAAGAGAATCCAACAAAAAGGAGCAGCTCCTCTCTGGCTCTTCTTTCATTTGTTCATATTAAATATATTTTCTTTATTGGACGTGGAATTGCAGAAAACACACTTTATCCACTGTCATAATAGGTATATGTATTGTGGTGGATTTCTTCTCTTCTCTCTCAAAGTCTATGTAGCCCATATAAAAGTAAGATTTATTTAAAGACATTAAGTTGGTAACACTTTATTTGAAGGGGTATGCAGAAGACTTACACGACACTATCATAACCATGACATCACACCTATCATGAACATGAAGGAGTTTTTATGAATGTTTACGACTGTTCAGTTGGACCGGGACAGAATGCAGCCTATGAGACCAACGGTGGTCAGTTTGACAGGGAATACAGTACTGAGGTGGTTTTCTTGCCAGATTTGGTTCCTGGCACCCCGAGGTTGAGTCTGCTAACATGACGGCCAGCTGCGCAGCTATCTGTCCATCCATCAGAAAACTCTATAAATCACTTCTTCTGGAGAATGGCCCTACCCTTAATAAATAGCCAGGATCTGCTTGAGGTTTATGTCTCTTAAAAGGTAGTTTTTCCTCATAATGTTGCCTCAGTGTTTGCTCTTGGTGGGAGCAGTTGGGTTTATATGGGTACGTTTAGACCTGCTCTATTTGCAAAGTGCCCTGACATAACTTTCTTATGATTTGATACAAATAAAATTGAATTTAAGTGAACCTTGGTACTGTACCGTGTTGCCAAAATGGCCTTATACAGTAACATGTAATGACATCTCTATGTCCAAACGGTACCACTTGACTGAAGGTCAAGGGAATTTGGAATTAGGAAGGAATGCTACTATAAAAGCATTTCACAGTGTGATAACACTTTATGACATCTTCATGACAAATCACTGATTTAAGATCATTGACAATAACTTTTTCACTCATGTTACTTCAATTTTTAACATATTAAATAAAAGAGTTTTAATTCTTTCCCTGACAATAGCTGAAACCCAGTGAGTGCATATGTATGATGATAAATGTTAGAAGTAACAAACATGATGCTCCTTCTGCAAGCTTAAAATAACACTTTGTTAACTGGGATAAAAACCAAAAAGGCTGGACTTGAAGTGTCGCCTCTTTCTTCAGCATTTTTCTTTGTCCTGTGTGCAGATTTGTTTCCTACATCAGACCAGACAGCACTGGTTTAAAACATGTTCAAGGAGGACTGCACCCTGTTCTGCTGATTCAGATAAAGAAGAGGAACTGGACCAAGGAATTGAATATGCTGAGTAAAACAAACATCCAGACAAACAGAAAACAGATTTCACACTGATGAAGTGAGCAAGTGAGTAATGATAATGTGTTATTGGATTTAGCTACAAAAATACAAAATCGTGCAAAAATGAAACAAAGGTTAAAAAAAAAAAAAAAAAAAACTAAAAAAAACAACAACTGATTTTTACAGTGGAACCTCCTTAAAAAGCCAAAATACACAATATGAAGACAAACTGAAAAATAGGAAAAATACCCACAAATCTAAACATGATAATTTTACTATAAATGAGCAAAGTAATAGGTGTTGGCCCAAATTGATTTTGTTTTGGGATTTTTGAACAAAGATTCAAATAAGGATACATTATGGAATCATGCAATGCAGAGTTACAGGTCCAGTGTGAAAGATTTAGGGGCATTTATTGACAGAATACGGCAGAAATGATATAATATTCACATGTAAGTTTTAATTAGTGTATAATCCCCTGAAAAAACACTGTGTTTTTGTTGCTTGAGAATGAGCCATTTATATCTACAGAGGCTGTGGGTCCTCTTCTGCGGAGTCTGCCATGTTGAACCACCATGTTTCCACAGTAGCCCAGAACGGACAAACCCACCACTGTTTTGCAGCCACTGTAGGTTCTCCTGTACACTTGGAAGGGGAGGGTGGGGTGAGTGGTATTCAGTTGATTAAAAATCCTATACACTGGTCCTTTAAAAAGGGGACAGGTTTTCTTTGGTTGTTGATAAATAGCATTCCAAATATATTTTCTACTACCTGTAACTTATGAAGAATTCAGAGAAACATAACATGCAAATTAAATTTTTCTTCTTCTTTTAAATTCAGAGGAGCTGAATTACATTCATTATCTGTATAGCAGGATTTTAATTAAAGATTTTCTGGCTGTTACAGTTTCTTGAGACAGACACAAAGAAAGGGTTGTTATCATAATTAAGAAGTTGTCCTTGTTGTCTTAAATTGAGTTAACCTAACCTTGGTTACCTTTCCTGATGTTGCAGACGTCCTCAACACCGCTGCAGAGGAAGGGATTGTTTTACCTCCGCACCAGCGATGTGCATCTCACACACTAAACTTAATTTCATGCAATGATGTAGACAAGTGGCTCGTTTCAAATCCTGGGACTAAGGCATTGTACAGAAGCTCTACCGCTAAATGCACAGCACTGTGGAATAAGACAAGCAGGTCCACATTGGCTTCAGAGGTAGTGAGTGACGTGGTCACCAAAAAGCTGCTTGTGCCATGCACCACAAGATGGAATTCATTTTATGATGCTGTGGCCAGAATTGTTGAAATACCTATGACTGACTTGAGTGCCATCTCTGATCGTTTACAGCTAAAATCTATTAGCGACAGGGAACTTCATTTTCTGAAGGAATATTGTGCCACAATGAAGCCACTCACAGTTGCTCTGGACATCCTGCAAGGAGAGGAGAACTGTTACTTTGGCACCCTCCTGCCCACTCTAGAAACATTAATGTCAAAGACCCTGGAGGTGAAAGACAGTCTGACTGTGGCAATGGGCCTACCTGAAGCCATAGTTCAGGTAAGAAACATTCATCAACACTTTTGTAATTAACTGGTTTTCCCTCTTGATTGTACAGAAAGACTGCATTTAATCAGTGGACACACACCACTCATTATTTTAACTATAGAGTAGATGTCATTAATATTGTTAGTTGAGAGAGCACTAATAGCCAAAGAAATTGGTTGAAATGTGCAAAAAGTTATTTTCAATGTATTCTATTTAAGGGAATAATACGTCTCGAACATATTGATAAACTGAATGATATTTATAAATTGTACTGCAGGGTGCAACAGAAATAAATAGCAATACTTTTTTGGCTAAATAAAGTTTTAGTTTAAATGATTTATAATAACTCTAGTTCAGTATCACCTGGTGGTGTGCTGCTTTCATGGAAATGTACACAAAATAAATAAATAAAAGGGAATCTCACTTATTCTTATGTCTGTGTCACTGTGTGTGTGTTTTACAGGCTATCAAAAGACAATTTGCATCCGTCTTGGAAAGCAACGATGCAATGCTGGCAGCCGTCACTCTTCCCAAGTTCAAGTTGCGATGGGTGAGAGACCAGAGGAAGAAAGAGATGATCAAGGGAATCCTGGTAGCAGAGTGTCACAAGTTTGTCCCTGGCCCTGAGCAGCAACCAGCCAGGAATCCTGTGTCTCCGACAACTCCACCAGACTCAGGCTCCTCCAAAGACAAAGAGCAGGACTTCTTTTCCTTTGAGGACGACGATGAAAACTTTGCCACTGTGGAGACTGAGGTAATGTCCTACTTGAAAACCGCCGAAACAGGCATGGAGATTCTCAAACAATTTCCCACAATAAAGGAAATTTGTCTGAAGCAAAATGCAGCTACCCCATCCAGTGCACCTGTTGAGAGACTCTTCAGTCTGGGAAGCCTGGTACTGTCTCCAAAGAGGAACAGGCTTTCTGACCAAAGGTTTGAGAAGCTGCTTCTCATGAGGTACAACCACTGGTTCGAAGGCTAAACCTCCACTCAAACATTAATCAGGTCTTTGCCGATAAGCACCTTTTTTGTTTTACATTCTGTTAAATTTCACAACACTTATTTTGTGGTTGCTCCCTGGACTTCATAGTTGAACTTAAGGAAAAACATTGTGACTTTATTTTTATTTTTATATATGTACTTATTTTGATGGACTATACACAACAGCAGTTGCCTACCTCATACATATTTCGTGCTGAAAGCACTTTAATTTTTGCACTTTGATTCTGAATAATATTCAGCTTGTATTTATGGTTGTCTATACCAGCAGTTACTTCGTGCTGAGTGAATGTTCATTTTTCCAACTTGATTCTGAGTAATACATTCCAATTGTATGCAGTTACTTGTTTCAGAATGCCTTGAGGAAAATAAGATAATTTATTTTGTGTTTATCCTTCCTCTCTTGTTAGGGTCGGCACCGACCCGTTTTCAGGTTTTAAATGCATAAAAGTACTACATAAATTTGTTTATTGCATCAAGACTTTTTGACTTTGTCAGGAACTTCCATTTAAAAAAAATAAAATCAAAAAAATAAATTTTACTAAATTATAAAATGCTCTGGTGAAAATTATGACCTTTGTGATGTTAGGGTCAGTTTCGACCCGGTTATAATATAAGATTATAAAACAATAATAAGTGCCTAAACTGAAATCATGAACACACTAACAGCCAACAGCCCACAGCCAGCTCCTTCTCCAACCACTTGAGCTTTGGTTAGGGACTTTTGTCTTTGCTTGTTTGGTAAAACAAACAAAGACGCACATGTCCAGGCACATAAGGCCAATTCAGTTTAGAGTTGGTGACTAGCAGAATACACATCTCCAGTTTACTGTATGCAACAAAGAGAAGAAGATTTCATGTAAGCCATGCTCTGGATCATATCTTTGGGTGCTCTGAGACCCGGCCACTGCAGCCTTGGTCAGACAGCTGCAGAGCTCACCAAGTACTCCGTCATAAAGACAGAAAGACAAACACATTGTGCTTCACCTGCAAAAATATCTCTGCAAAGAATACACTAAAAGTGTCACAACACATACATCTAATATACACGCATACACATACATGTTCTTGCATAGAGAGACTTTTTATGGAACTAGTACTTGATTTCTGTTGGTCCGGTTTGCTTGATTGGTTGTTATTTGACCTTGGAAATCTACATTTTGCATGATTACTAGTTCTGCTTTTCATTTTGTATCTGTATTCAAGTTCTATTTTTGAAAAAAGACTTGTTTTTTGCCTTTTTCTTGAAGTAAATATATATG
>JAJHUR010133219.1:834-11703 GCA_027495735.1 Lutjanus campechanus | reverse complement strand
CTTGTCTAATTGGTAAAACTGCGAGTGTTACAACTAACCCGATGTTACAACACTCCCCGGGCTCCCTTGCAAGTGAAGCCTTTGATGAACACAACGCACAACCTGAAAATAATAAGGTCCAACATACCATCATGACACATTTGACTTCCTAGAGCAGATCATTCATTTACTGGTCACAGTATTTCCGTTTAACGAGACAGGCAGCACTTTGAGGTAAACCAGTGTGTGATACAGCTGTTTCTGGTGAGCGTTGTGACCAATACACCATACAGCCTTTTCACATTCTACCGCTAATGTAGCTGCAGTCAAAATTAGCCTATACCCAAAGGCACTGTCCTATAACTGGTGAACAGTACAGATGGATCGGGAGGGGTTTGGTCTGTGTGTGTGTTTGCATTTCTAAGCATGTGTGTTAACACTTAATTTACTCTGTATTGAGAACAAGTTTCCTTCCAAGGGCGCAAAAATGCATAAATCAGAAAGAAATATTTGTCCTTGCTCATGTTCGTCTTTACAAACACAGTTACTTTGTTTTACTTTGTGTGTCTGTGCGTGCATGTAAGTGTGCAGTGTGCACTTAATTAGTGTGGTACCTGGAGGTGGAGTACCTGAGAGGTTTATTAATATCCTGCCTAATTCACCTCATGAACCTCCTCTCACTGCCAATTTGACTGTCGCCTTCAATTGACCAACACACAAACACGCACGCACAAAAAGCACATTGACGGGCATCCCCGCCCCCGTCTCCCTCCCTTTGCCCATTCCTTTCAGTCGTTTTAATCGTAGATACACATACGTCCTCTTTCTTTCCTCTTGCCCACACACAGATCTTCTTTCTCTGTCTCTCCTTCTCCGTCCGTCTCTCTTTCCATCACTCTCCTCCTCCCCGTCTCTCCTCCGCTCTGTAACAAACGACAGTGCAGAATGGATGTCCCCTTCATTTGCGCCCGCATAATGTTCTGATGAAAAATGAAGTGATCCCTCCAGACAGATTAGTCATCAGTGAGGGGACCTCGGCAGGAGAGGAGGACGCGTGTGTGTGTGTGTGTGCGTGCGTGCGTGTGTGTTTGCGCATGTGTGTGTGTGTGTGAAGCAGATAAATTACTTTCCCGGAGGCCTTCTGTTTGAGTATGTAATATTTCAGCATATATTATTGGAGGGCCACGATCTGTTCGTATTAAGAGCTTTCATCCGTTGTTCTGTCCTCAGTAACTAATGCTGAGCATGAACTTTGGCGAACTTGAACCATCTTAGTTTATCTTCGCTCGTCCATTTAGTGCAGTCAGACTTTTACAGTCATAAAAAATGGCCTCTGTATTTTCAAAGAAACGTCCTTGGCCGTAGACTTTCCCAGTCGTTCTGGGAAGATAATTGGCAGATTTTTGTACTTTCCCTTCACAGTACTTGATGCTGGCACTGTACAGTGGAGATCTGAAATCATTTTGCTGTTGCACCTACATCCCAGTAGGTATTGATCTGGTGATTTTCAGGTCTTAAAGTCAAGACAGCTGGGATGAATTTGGTTGAAAATAGCTTTAAAAGGACAGGGCTATATAACCACTGTAAGCGGTTGGAGTGACGTTATTCATGTAGCCTTCATGTAGCCTTCATGTAGCCTTAGCCTAGATCTTGAAACTTCTTTTGACATGCACATCACTGCTTAACACATGGCAGTTTATAAAAGTTGTTCTCCTCGTGCTGCCGTGGCTTTCCTCCGGTTTCCCCTACCATCAAATACATGTTTGCTCGGTCAGTTTCCAGTCAGTGCCTCTGAGGCAAGGCACTGACACAGAACAGGAGTATTTTGCGCTCTGTATAATTGTATATGTGACAGTTAAGTTGACCTTTACCCTTTAAGAAATCAATACTTTGTACAGGAGTTCTCTATGAGCCTGTGCATGACATATTAAAGCATGGTACTCACAGCCCCACCTTGGAGCCATTAATAAAACACAGTCATATCTCTTTAAAGGGGGAGTTCACCCCACAATCAGAAATACATATTTTTCCTCTTAACTGTATGGCTTTATATCCATCTAGATAGTTTTGGTGGGAGTTACAGAGGTTTGGAGATATCGGCCGAAGAAGACGTCTGCCTTCTCTCGAAAACAATGGAACCAAATGGCACTAGGCTTGTGCAGCTCAAAATGCCCCAAAAATACATTTGAAAAATTCAACACCAGTGTCTCTTTCCAGAAATCATGACCCAGTTACATAAGATAATGCAGAGACCCTGTTGTGCACAGTTTCATGTAGGAACTACTTTGTTTGTACGGCAAAATCTACTGGAACTACTTTATTTCTAATAGAAAGTAGTTCCATCACAGCAAGATCTGTGGATTATCTTGAGTAACCGTGTCCTGATTTCTGGAAAGAGACATCGTCTTTCAATGTTTCAAATGTCTTTTTTTTTTTCTTGGTGCTTTGAGCACCACAAGCTGTGTGCTATTTAGTCCTATAATTTTTGAGTGAAGGCAGACATCGTTACGGCCGCTATCTCTAAAACTCACACAAAAACTATCTAAATGGATAAACAGAACTACAGGCAAGAGGAAAAACAAACACTACTGTGTGGTCATTCATCTCTAGGTGGCGCTACACTACAAATCAACTAACCGTGTCCCATTCGCACAGAACTAGTTTCAGAAGCACAGCAGGACTTCTTCAGCAGATGCATTGATAATATATTTTTGGGTTGTTTTGCCCATTTTCTGCATGTGTTAGAAGCATTAATATACATTTACAGCTCATTAGATCAAGTAACAAATGGTTTATGGCTGGAGGCTACTTGAATATGACAACCTGTCGCTCCTCTTAACCTTCTCTGTTATCATCACTCATTTTAAACATCAATATAGCACAGCAGACTTCTGTTCAGCATGTGAACCTCAACTTCATACTGTCTGACAATAGAAACACATGTTAAAAAGAACAAAACAACAACCCCAAATCACCAAGATGTTGATTTGCACAGGACAAATATTATCACATGAACTCTGTATCTTGGTGGAATTTTAGTTTTACAAATCACGGGCAGGGCAGAGTTGCACAGGATTAAGACCTCCACAACTATGACCAATAACTAGAGATCCACAGGTAACTCTAGTCCCTGCGCAAACAGGATTTATGCTAGCAAAGAATTTTGTGACAAATTTACCATTGCTTGTCTAGTTGCATGAATACAAAACACAAAGACAGAAAAGAGGACATGAAAAACAGAGATCAACTGTCAACAACAACAAAAAAGAAAGAAAAGATGTTGAATCTTATATAGTCAAGAACAATAGACCTAAAAAATATTTATATACTTATTTTTTTCAGAAAGCCAATCATTTTGTTCACAAGTCAGTGTTGTTTTTTTTGTTATGTTGGTGCTTTCTGAAAGAAAAGATGTTTGGCAGACAATGAATCACACCGGAGCACAGAGTCAGGGTAGTGATCTCAGTGAACACTGTCATCACAGGATCGTTGACATTTCCAGTGAAGGAGAAGGTGGAAAATCACAGTTATCACAATCCTGTCTGTGTGACATCCTTATACATTGATGCTTGTAGAAGAGCTTTGATTATTGTACAGAGGCAGCAGCAGCAGGTTCAGCAGTGACGCACATTTTCTTCAGGAAATGCAAACATTCTAGTGTTAACTATGAATTTCATAACCAACAATCGGGTGTTAGACATTTATCTTGCTTTTGCCATCTGTAAGGGCTATACATCATAAAACAAAGGAGAAGAAGAAGCGCATAAACAACTAAATTATTAACAAAACTAACTGTCTACAGCTGTGTCAGCGTCCCTTTGAGGCTGTACTCAGATACAGCGCGCTTTGAGCTAAATGCTAATGCGAGCATGCTAGCATGTGTGCATCATTAGTTTTGCAGGTATACTCCAAAGTTGCGGAGAAATCAAAACTTTGACCTGATGATGGCACAGCATGAAATGTCAGGGGAAGTTATTAAAATTCATCACTAGCGGGACATGAATATCTGCACCAATTTTCTATGCAATCCAATTATATATAAATGAGAAACATGGTTTCTGTAACATGGGATAAGAGAAATCTGGTTTCTCCAGCTGGATTCCTTCTGGAGAATGCAGATTTCTTGTCTATGTATACTGTAACTGGGTTTCTAATCAGCTTTTTACGAGCACTTATGTGCACGTCGAAGACATAAAACAGGGGAAGTAAAAGTGAGATATAATTACACAGAATGATGTGTTCTCTAGTTTAAAATAATTCCATCTGAATTGTGACTAAATCTAACACAAAGTAGCTTCTACAAGTCTGTGATCTGATGTTCTGTTGAATTCAGACACTCTGACTCTGATGAAAAGCAGCGCTCTGTCTGTTCTGTCACTGCACCACCAGTCTCTTCCAACACACACACACACACACACACACCAAAAATAAATAAACAAATGAATAAATAAAAATTAAGATGTCAGGACCATCTTCAATCACTGCTACGACTATTTCAGTTGTGATACAACTATTACAACATGTTGGTTAGCTTCCAAAACACACTGCATGTACTGTAAAGGTGGATTTGCAGTTAGTTAAAGGGTGATGTAAGCGATTCTGGAGAAATTTAACTGATTAAGTCTCACTCCTATGTCGTCAAATACTGATGTTTTGGGAGAATCGACTTTCTTACTGACCTGAGGTTGGTCGAAGCCTCCCGTCACAGATTAGATTTTCTAAACCCTGAAAACAGAGACAAGAGGAGGTGCAGAGGTCTAGTTTTCACTCAGGTCACTGGAGTTATATTTTGCTTAAAGGTTATTATGGAACCTTTCCCCAGTGACCGCAAAAATTAACTGCTCTAATTACATGTAAATTCACTGAATAGGTTTCATCCTCAGGGGACCATGAACTTCTGGACATGACTTTAGGATAAAAAGCTCAACAGGAGTAAATAGAAGTAATATTTCTGCAAGCCAATTATTAGTTTTAGTAGTACTTCGTATTAACAAGCCATTGAGTGATATTTTCCCAGGCAACTTTCAAGGAACAAGATAATGGGTTAAAGTTTATGTTTGAAGCACAAAAATGCAACACATGAGGAAGTTACCGTGGGGTGATTTCTTCATTTCCTCTCCGATGACGGTGCAGAAGTAAAGAAAAACTGCAGGTCATGTAGTGTTATAGGCAGGGTTCATTGCAGTTGCATTACTTTCATAAGAAATCGCCACCTGACTGGATAGTTCCCTTTTTAGATAAGGAAATAAAATTAAAATAAGTATTGGCTCAGCAAGATCTACTTACAGACAGATGACATATTGTAAAGCTCAAAACTTTGTTGTGTTTTCCTGATTGGTTGTTTGTAGCACAACAACATCTGATTTAATGAGATGAAGAAGTGAAATAATCAATTTGAGTATATGTCTATAAACATGTAATTTACCACAGCAAGCAGAAAAGCTTGAAAATGCACATAGAAAATTCTTGAAAAGTGCTTGAATTTGACTTAGGAAAAGATATATATATATTTGAATCGCTGGTTCTCGAGCTAAAATACCTAAAAACCTGATGTTGCTGCATTGCATTGGATAAATAGTTAATACCAGAATGGAAAGGATGTCTGTACATATAGAAAAAAAGAGTCCCTGGGGCTTACTTCAGGAACCACTCACTCCAAGACAAGGATTTAGTAAAAAGGATTTCATTAGTAAGGGCATATCAAGATATTTTACAGGAAACATCCCTGTATCCTAAAATTAAACTGCTCACAGTCTGTGGATTATCTTGAGTAACCTTGCCTTGAATTCTGGAAAGAGACATTGCTGAGTCACTGAGAGATTCAAATTTATTTTTTTGGCACTTTAAGCACTACAAGCCAAGTGCCATTTAGTCCCATTATATTTGAGAGAAGGCAGAGATCTTTACAGCTGAAATTTGAAAACTCTGCAACTCACAACAAAACAATCTAGATGGATAAATAGCACTACAATCAGGGGAAAAATATGTATTTTTGATATAGGGTGAACTGTCCCTTTAAGTCTCTAACTGGTAGTCAGGTATGTGCACATAACACAGAGCAGGTCGGCTTGCACAACTGCATGTCAAAACATTGACGCGAACACAAAGTGACTCTCATCAGCTTGTGTAGAGCAACTCAAGCATTATGAAGCAAAACAATGGCATCACAAGTCCAAGTCATCGTCCGCCAGGAATTATTTCTTGTCTCGACTGTTGCAGCCATTCACACTTTCCATGTCATGGTTCACACTTTGCTCAACTTGTTGTCACATTCCTACAGCGTACGGCTGTCTGCCTAACACAAACTGAAAGAGCTCAGCTCCGAGTCACTTTATTGCATTAACTTTTGCTTGCTTTCATCACAGGAAAAGAAAAAAAAATGTCTGCCAAATTCTTTTGTCCAGCGTTTTTCTAAAATTGAATTTAACACGATTTAATTTGATTTAATTGAATTTATTGGGGGCACAATATGCATATGAGGAACCCACAGGACAGGATGAGGCGGTGGCAACAGCTGTGCAGCCTGAGGACGCTCTCGGGTCAGGCGGTGCCAGCAGACGAAAAGAGCCATAACCCCGCTCGAGGAGCTGGATAAATATTATATTTCAACACTTCAAAAATACAGACTAGCCTGAGAAAAAAAGACCACAAGTAGAGAGAATACATGCTGGTAGTACATGGCTGTATGACTCCTGTGTGACTCCTGTGCTGCTTGGCTGTGCAGTTGGCACAGCAAAACAGAATGAAATGGCTCCATGGTGGCTCTAACACGTGAGCAAACCGGATCAAAAATGCATCTGGTAGATACTGATGAGATCCTGCTCTCAAAAACATCCTACTCAGTGAAGACCGGTAATGCATGAATGTAAATGTCAGTCTTGTGGACTTCAGAACAAGTGCACTAAGCTGGCCCAGCTGCATTAAGAGTAATTTTACATCCACTTCAGTTGTTTTGTAAAAGCCTGGATGGAGCAAAGATGGAGCAGTGCTAGCTGGTACGCTGTGTTGCAGGTGCTTTCTTCACTGCTGTTTCAACTAATATCAGTGTGAGTAGATAATAACTAAATTGCCTGTTTTGCAAGGGTTCTTACGTCACCACGCTGCTCTCTCTCTCTGTCTCTCTTGTCTCTGTCTAGTCAAGACAACCATTCTGAACTACCAGAGTCCCACCACCGGCCTGTTCCCGGTCAAAACAAGCTCCACCTGCAAGGATGCCAAGGTCCGGGACTCCCTGTACTGTGCTGCTGGTGCCTGGGCCCTGGCTATGGCCTACCGGTTAGTACACAAACACACGCACTCTCGCAGATAAAAAAAAATGCAGGATGTGTTTCATGTGTGCGGAACTGAATGAATTGATTGTCGCCTTAGGGGGCTCTCCATTTGTGTCAAATATTACGACCATGGTCGATCCGAGGGTCGGCTCCGGTTGGGATTGCAGGTTGAAGCTGCACTAAGCGTCTTTTCACTTCAGCAGCATCAAACAGAAACATAAAAAAAACTTATCACACTTTTGAAAGGTCTAAGAGTAATTCAAGTATGTTTAAACGTGGGTCCTATTTTGCATGTTTTGGGGGTGAAGTAATAGGTACAAAAAGTTTTGGAATTGGCCCAGTATGTCATCTCTGCTGGCAGCCTTTAAAATGGACTGCAACAGCTGCAACAAAATCTCTGGGGATGGGCACCGCCAAAGAATGTTCATTATGACTTCATTATATTTCCCACTGACAAGCTCAGATTCAATATCCCCACATTATCAAAATGAAGTAAAGTAAATAGGTAAAATTAATAATAGAAATTATAGCTGAGTAACTGAAATACATATATATAAAAAACAATTGTGCCAGAAAAAGGAAAGAATGGGCAATCAGTGATAGAGAAAAACAATATGTCAGCCAGACCTTGAAGAGACAGTTCACCCAGAGATTGAAAATACACATTTTTCCTCTCACATGAAGTGCTATTTATTCTTCTAGATCGTTTTGGTGTGAGTCGCAGAGTTTTGGAGATATCGACCGTAGAGATGTCTGTCCAATATAAATAATGTTCTCTCCAATATAAATCTAAATGGCACTCGCCCTGTGGTGCTCAAAGTACCAAAAAAACAAAAAAACAAAAAAAAAACCCACAAGCCGAGTGACATTTAGTCCCATTATAGTGCAGGGAAGGATAACTCCAAAATTCTGCAGTTCACACCAAACAAGTCTGGATGGATAAATAGCACTTCAGGTCAGGGGGAAAATATACTTTGGATTTTGGGGTGAACTGTCCCTTTCAACAAGGCCAACAATCCATTTATCTTTCTTGATTTCAAAAATGACAGTAAGTCCTGCTGCCAGGACGTATTTGGGTTGGGTGAGAGATTTTTCCATATGAGGTGAATTCGACAGCTGGCAATTAAATAGGCAAAGGAGACTACATTAGTCTGTTTAGCAGACATTCTAACACCCTCCTCAGGGACACCAAAGACAGCACTCTGAGTTGAGGTCAGTTCAAATATCTCTGATATAAGATAAAAATAAACAAAGTCCTCCAGTATTCCACTGAGCTTGGACATGTCCAGAACATATGAGTCAAGTGTGCTGTCGCCTGAGAGCATCTGTCACAGATATCAGAGGAGTCTGGATAAGGTTTCGATAAGCTAACTTTGGTCCCACCATTCATCTGACAAAGTGATGCCCGGTTCACTTTCACAATGTGTCTTGATCTTATGCAGAGCAGGAGAAGTCACTGCTAATAAAAGTTTATATGTGTCAAAAAAAAACAAAAAAAACATGGCTTTTTAACAAGTGAGTAACTGCAAGAAGATGATGAGTGCCCGAGGCCAGCAGCGCCTGCGGAAATGCTAAGGTGTAGGATTAAGCAAAGTTAAAAATTTGAAGATACCTCGGCAAATCAGAGCGCTGAAGGTTAAATATGGATGGATGGATGAAATATGGAGCATAACTGTGAAAAGCTACCAAAGAGTCAGATTGTTATTCCAAGTGTCTGGCAACATTATGGAAATGGAAATGATCGCTACATGAATAAACCTTTTCAGACAGAGAACAGGCTGCTTGGGGAACGTAACACTATAGTGGATAATGAGTTTGGCTTGAGTGTAAACTTCAGCCCCTTACAACCTCAGCCTACACCACTACTAGATGCAATATATATATCTGTTCCTTTGGGTGGGCTTGTTATTCTGAAAAAAATATTTATTTTCTGTTTTTTGGTTCATATATTTTTCGCACACAGATCAATTCAAAGAGACGGGTGTAAGACTTAAACCATGTTGTGTATAACTACATTGAATTTTTTTTTCTTTTTGTTGGTATCGAGAGGATTGTAGATGTTGTGTGTTTTGAAAGTTGAAGTTTTTTTTTTTTTTGCTTTATGATGACAAGCTGACTGAAGGTAGACAGGAGAGGGAGGGGAGAGAAACAGGGGATAACATGCAGCAAAGGCCCGCAGGCTGGATTTGAACCCGCTGATAGCCTCCGTACATGGGGCGCATGCTCTATCAACTGAGCTACGGGGCCAGCCAGCGGGCAGTGCTTCTTAAATAAACCAGTGCAGAAGTGGTGAGTGTGTGCACCCCATTTCTTTGAAATGGAATGTAAACTTCCCCAAAGGACAGAGCCACTGACATTAGCCAACACTCTGATGGGGTCGAGGATCAGCATCCACACAGTGGTCCCCACAATCTTATGTGATTAGGGGCTGTATGTTTTTCAGAATGGGGGGTCACTGGAGGATTTTAGAGTGCTTTGAAATAAAAAGCTGTGACCCTCCCTCCGACCAAAATATATTTTTCATTGACCCTTCCCAAGTGATTGTAAAAAATGTTATACTACTTTCGCTTTAGAGCCATTGTGTCACTGTTTAGAGCAAGTTAAAAATTGGATGAACCAAATTTTCCTTCAGTTAAATCAAGAAAAAACAGAGGTAATTGTTTTTGGCAATAAAGACAAGAAGGTTGCTGTCAGAAAACACCTTGAGTCACTGTCGCTAGAAACTAAAGACCAGGTCAGAAACCTTGGCGTGTTGATAGACTCAGACCTAACCTTTAACAGTCATATCAAATCAGTCACCAAAACAGCCTTTTACCAGCTGAAGAATATATCAAGAATTAAGGGCTTCATGTCCAAAAAAGATCAGGAGAAGCTGATTCATGCTTTCATCTCCAACAGACTTGACTACTGTAATGGTCTTCTGACTGGACTCCCCCAAAAAAGTATTAAACAACTGCAGCTCATTCAGAACGCAGCAGCTCGAGTTTTAACCAGAACAAAGAGATCAGAGCACATCACCCCTGTTCTTAAGTCTTTACACTGGCTCCCAGTCAGCTACAGAATAGATTTTAAAGTTCTGCTACTGGTCTACAAATCACTGAATGGTTTAGGTCCAGAATACATGAAGGACATGTTAGTAGAGTATAAACCCAGTAGAGCTCTGAGATCTACTGACTCAGGTCAGATAGTGGAGCACAGAGTACAAACTAGACATGGTGAAGCAGCATTTAGCTGTTATGCTGCACACAACTGGAATAAACTACCAGCAGAACTGAAATCAGCCCCAACTGTAAGCACTTTTAAATCCAGGTTAAAAACATTTCTCTTTTCATGTGCGTATGGATGAGATGAGTTTTTAATTATAATTTTTGGATTTGCACTTTCTTGTACTTCCTATATTCTTTTCCCTTTCTTTCTTTTTAAAATTTTTTCAATGTTTTTACATGTTCTTTTCTTTTTACATTTTCTGATCTTAGTGTTAAATGTCCTGTCTTTATGTAAAGCACATTGAGTTGCCTATTGGTATGAAATGCGCTATATAAATAAAGATGCCTTGCCTTGCCTTGCCTTGCCTTGGTGAAATAACGTTCCGTGCGTAGTCAATAAAATATTTTTGTCC
>JAJHUR010133217.1:1242-12299 GCA_027495735.1 Lutjanus campechanus | reverse complement strand
GACAAATACAACATCCCATCCCTGAAGGCTTTGAGGGGAGGGCCAAAATAAATCTATTACAAATACTCTTGGGGGCTATCACAGTTAGATAGTTGAACCCAGAACCTCCAACATACAGCACTTGGATTAAAAAATATGGGAACTGTATGAGACACAGAAATCCAATACTTGGACTTGGTTAAGTATTGAATTTGGTGAATTAGCTGTCCAAGGCCACTACACTGATGCAAAAATCATGTAGAAATTAAATACTGCAAATTGATCCACAGCATTGTCTAAACATTGTCTAAAGATGTTAAAGGTATTCAGGGAGGCTCATCTGAGTTGCTTTGGAAAGAAACATTAAGGTGGTATACCTGGAACGTAGAACTGGGTTGCGTCAAACCAGTGGAACTCCAGGTGGAACCCCAGGCGAACAGCTTTAACAGTGACCAGTGCAATCAGGTAGACCACTGATATGGTGCCTGGACAAGATGAATGATACAAAAAAAGAAGGATGACTGCTGCAGCATATTCAGAAAAAAAAAACAACACACAACCAGAGGCCTATTCCAGAAAATCTCTGACCCTAATGCTGAATTCTGAGTTAAGATGACTAACTCTGAGATGGGAAACTCCAGAACAGCTGATCAGAGTTAGTTCAGTCAACTCTGAGGCTGCTCACTCTGAGCTGAAGGAACAGCTCAGCCCAGAATCAAAATACATAGATTTTATCTAGATATTTTAGTGTGAGTTTTAGAGATATCAGATATCAGAAAGATGTCTGCGTCCTCTCCAATATAATGGGACTAAATGCCACTCGTTATCAAAGCACCACAAAAATACATTTGAAAAATCAATACTATGACTCACCATGGCAGGGGGCAAAATAAAGTCTCCATTTGAAATATTAATACATGTGTATGATGACTGTACATATTTATCTTTAAAAAAGAAACAGCAGTGGCAATTAAATTTGAAACGGAGATAAGAGTCAATATTGATCATATTAAACTTTAGTCAGAGCAGTCCACTTATTCATCATCAACCAGACTTGAATTTCCTTACAGGATGATTAAGTAGTGGAATCTTACTGTATTTTATACATTCAAACTTAAAAATATGTATTTAACAAGTATAACATGTAAAAATGAAGATTAAAACCAAAAATACAGGTCAAAGATTTTACTGATAAAAATAAGATATAATCTCTTAGACTGTCTATTTTACATGCATTCAGAGCCATTTTATTAGATACACCTGATAAATCTAATACAACCCAATATAACAGATTCAATGACTACATTTCGATCTATTCACATAATCTCTAATATGATATGACATCTATGATTTCATCAGTGTGACCAATGACAGCATGAGAAATAGAAAGATGAAAAGAATAATGATTATACACCGATCAGTGTCTTCTGTGTCTGAAGTGTGGACTATACTCCTAATACTACTAAACACGTGTACATGAACAGCTGTGACACCAGACACACAGTAGTTCAGTTAGAACTTTATGGAGTCCGCTTGGAGGACACATTCCACACATCCACTACAGATTGTGTTTGCAGGACCCACGCAGCGACTACAATCAAATTGGGAGGTACGCAGATGACTGCATGGAGCCTATGTTTGCACCGCCTGATGATGAAATTTACATCACGTTGTCCTTCGCAGTCCCAAGAAGTACAATACTGTCTTAAAGGACCAGTGTCAAGGATTTAGTAGCATCTAGCAATGAGCTTGCAGATAGCAAACTTTCTGTCTCACCCTCCCCTTCCAAGCATGTACATAGGAGAACCTAGGGTGGCGCGTGAAACTTGCACAAAAACGGCCTTCATGGAAGAGGAGTATATGTTTCAGTTCAGCTGTTTTATCAAACTCACACTGTCAGATGTGCCACATCAGAGTCAACATACACTTGTAACTTCAGATAGCCATGTAAATGATCCACCTATGTGTATTTGAGTGCACATGCACGAGACTTGTAGATTAGCATAAGTAACACCCTGATAATAACAAATGCTATAATGTTGTCCGACAGAGTCGAACTGTCACTGAAAAAAGAAGAAATGTCTCGATGTGAAAATGATTTCAGAGAGAAAAAAAACGACTTGCCATAACTGCAGCGGTAGGAGGGGGCTAACGGGAAGTTTTCATCACGGAGACAGAGCTCAGTTTGCCTTCTAGAAAACTGTGTCAACAGCTTCACTAATATACTTTAACATTTATAGTGCCTTTTGTCTAAGAATTAATTCATTAGTAAATGCTGTGACATAATCAATCCAATGAGCATGTGATACCACAGTGACTGACCCAGAGTTAATGATCTCTGCTCTAGAACTGAGAACTTTCCCACAACTCAGAGTTAACAAACTCTGAGGTTCCTCTAAATCAGTCTGAACAGACCCCAATGAATTTAATTTGTTTATTATTTATCTCTGACATGCTGCTGTATTCATTTGTTTATCTCTTATACCTGCAGTCAGATGTTTCAGTAACAGATTCAGTACACTGGCAACTACCTGGCTGCCAAAAATCTATTAATGCAGCTTGAATGTTTAGCTGGGATTCAAAGGCTATCAAAGATCTGAAGAAGCACGCTGTTTTAGAGCAACTAATGTTACCCCAGCTCACTGCTGATGTTTCAAAATTCAACTGTGAACTGTTTCTGACTTATCATAAACACCGCTGCCCATTCTTCATCTATCATTGTTCTGTCTTACCCAAGAAGGTGAACCTTGCGAAGAAGGAGGCTGAGCGGAAGCAGAGCAGCGGCAGCAACAGAATGATCAGGTACAGGGGGATGGTGTTGGTTTTGCTCCACCAGTGTTCAAAAGAGCTGACATCAGAAGTATCATTTCCACTGTTCCAGAGGTAAAGTGTGCTGAGGGTGCTGTTCCCTCCAGGGTCAGTGTTTGGGTATGGACAGATGACTGGTGAACAAATCAACAAAGCATCATCATCCTGACAGTCAGTTTACTCATTAAAACTGTTTTTTTCCCTCAAATTGTGATTACGAATATGAAGTGTGCAGTACAGAAATAATCAGGGCACAAACAAACAAACACAAGTGAATTTACCTACTTCAAAGTAAAAACAAGATATAGACAATAGACAAAATGTACTTCATGAAAATAAAAAGACTGTAGTGATGTCTTCACTGACACAGAAACTAAACATAAACCGATATGGCCTTTCTGATATTGATATCTGTGCAAAAATCGATCTGAAATACATACTGTCCTATTCTCTGTCATCAATATTAGAATTTACATTAAAAATTGACATCAAAAGGAAACCACTAATTATGGTTAAGATAATAAACTGTAACTGGAACTGTGCCATATTTTATGATATAAAAAAAACAGTCAGTAAAGTTATTAAAGTTGAAAGTTGTAGGTGACTGACCTCTATCAGAGCCATTGGTTCCAAACTCGGAATCTGACATGTTGACATTGTGAGCATAGTCTGTGGAAGGAGAGGAAACATACACACCTTCTTACACATTTGGAGGTACAGCCGCTAATAATTTATTCACTGCGCAAAATAAACATGCCGTAAGCAGGTGTTCTGATGTGTTGCAATGATTTCATTTCCTTACAATACAATATACTTTATTGACCCACTTAGGGAAATTTGTCTTGGATTCTTGACAGACTACCAATCCACAGTCCCTGCTACCATCTTGTCTGCATTAGGCATATCACCTCCAGAGTGTATCATGTGTATGTGTATGTATGTAGAGTATCAGTGTAACCCTGGGCTTAATAAAAAGGATTGTTTGCCTGCCTAGAGCAAATAAAATGACATATTGGGCAAGTAAATCTAGCAACCAGGCAAGTGGTGAACAAGAATTAAACTATTGAACTATTGTGATCATTGATTAATTGCTAACGAAATGTTTCATGGCAAAAAATGCTGTTTTCTCATTCTCTAATATGGAAATTATCTAGCCATAGATGTCAATAAATATGACAAATGACAGTTGTTGTAGAACAAATGGACTTTGAGCAAGCAGCTGAGCAAGTGAAGAAAAGATTCACACTGAACACTGTAATCAGGGCTAAATGTCATTAAAGAGCTCTGTTTTACAAACTAAACCTTCAAAGTCATAATGCACTACATAACATGACAATGGGCTCAGTGTTGAGCACGTGGTGAGGTAGACGTTGGAATTAAATGCTCAACATGTCAGCCATCAGTGTCAGGTCATTTGACGACTGAAGCACACACCAGACTCACTGTACAGAGGTGCATGTCAAACACCACTGATGTGTGTTGCCCTTAAAGTGCTGAGTGGTCTTTGTTTAAGTAACAAGCCAAAGGGAACCACAGAATTGTGTGATACCTAAGGTCTGTGACTTACTGTAGATAAACTGTCCCGTGTTGTAGAGGAAATTGGACATGAGGACCCAGTAAACCACCATGGCTCCAATAAGCGACACCATTGAGAAGACCAAGCTGGACCACTGGCCAAACTTGCCAAAGTAATACCGACAAACATCAGGGAATTCCCAGTCAGAGGTGTTCACGTAGGCTGGACAGAACAAAGAGAAAGAACAAAGCAGTGAGTATCTGGTGCTTTCGTGAAACGTCAAAGCACCAAGCATGTGGACATAAAAGCTGAAGGGACTCAACTATAGTTCCCTACATGTGTCACTAGAGAAACATCTGAAATTCTGTTAGGTGACCTCTTTAATAAATGCAGCTGTTTAAATCAGTTCATTTTCAGACTTCGCCAATTTAGATAGAACGATTAATCCCTCGGATGATTATCTGGTATTTTGACATAATCAGCACTGGCTGATGCCTGCACTCACAAGGCTGATGGACAAAAAAATATAAAACACAGACACTTGTTTGGGCAGCCTTGTCAGTGTGGCTGCTGTGGAATGATGTTAGCGTTCCACCATGTGAATTTTGGGAAGGTGATGAAAAAGTGAGTCTGGAGTTCTGTACTACAACTCTCATCATGCATCCTGCTGTACATGTTTGTCTACATGTCCTCAGTCACCATCGTCTTTTCTAAATGTTAACATATGTCTGCTGTCATCTTAAATGACAGCAAATCTGATCTAAAACTGTTACTGACTAATGTCAATATATAAGATGTTATAATGTATAGAACAGCCATTCCCAAACTTTAGAAAGCCACAGCCCAATTTGAAATCAGAAAATTCTCTGCAGCCCTCCCAAACCTTTACTCACAACTCTGATCAACACAGATCATACCAGTGATGAGATATAAAATATGTTCCAGTGTTTATGTGATGGGTCACTAATTACAGTGTTACACCTGTAAACCTAGGTCACTTAAATGAAGAATAACACAAATAACACAAATCCATTGCTTTTTTATTACTTTTTTGCAAAATTAATCATAAATATTTTATGATAATTTCAAACATATAAGTTTTCTTCCTTCCTTCTTCTTTTCATGATCTCTCAGGTCCACCTGCAAAGCCTTCACTGCCCACTAGCAGGCCGCAACTCACACTCTGGTAACCACTGGTATAGAATAATGTACCCAATGTATTCCTCTATTTCATTAATATACAAATTCCATCTAAAACTGGCTAAGATACAGTAACCATGTATAATAAATTGCAATATACATTAAAAATAATTGAATTATATATGACTTTTCTTTGTTTTGATATCAGCATTATAAATTGTCTCTCGGGCCCCCTGCTTTCTAAATATCAGCATCAGCCATTGAAAAACCCGTATTGGTCCACCATTAAACCAAAGACACAGTGTTTCTGGGCACTCAGGAGCTGTTTTAATATGCATGTGTTTGTATGCTTGGGAAAGCTGAGACACCTTCCTGCAGTGCACACTGCCAAGATCTGCTCCAGCCGCAGACAGGGTCAGGGAGTGCAAGTCTGAGCTAAAGCTAATCTCAGTGAATGTTTTTCACCTTATTAACAAGTGGTGAAGTGATTCATGGCATTATGTCTGTAGACAGACACGTGATTATCAATAATATGACCAGGAGTGACAAAAAAAAGTCTTGTGTAAGAACTAAAATCAATAATGTAGGAAGAGACACCAATTGATGATTATTTCATTTGACTCATTGGATTACATAATTGTGAATCAAAAAGATAATAATACTCTCCTTTCCTAACAAACAGAAAGACTAACGTGCTAAAATAGATGCCAGTGCTAACATTTATGCAGGACATTTAATTTATTCGTTTGAACATTTGTTGTCTGTTTGTCACTTTCCACTATTGCTTTTGGGATAAAAATCAGTACTTTAATGGTGTTCTATTTGAATACTCCAATTAAGCTACACACACACACATATATATACATATATATATATATATATATATATATATATATATATATATATATATTTCTTTTTTTTGCAGTGTTGCATTCAGTGCACTTTTTTGTCCATCTCTATTGTGGCTCTGTAGTAGTAATAACAGCAAAGTAACAGCAAGAGATTCACATGCAAGCCCCCAGGAAGAACTCTGATGAGAGCTGATCTTTGCATTGTGGCTGTACTGCAGCGTCATGTCATTTCTCTTTCGATTGTTGGCCTATTACTTGAAAACAGCTGTGGCAGCTCATAATAACAGACCAACACTGAGAGACTACAGGCAGCTCTGGTTGTGAACAGTGGTCTGAGGTCAATACATTAGAGCATCTGCTGTCACTGACATGACAGACAGCAGGAACTCTGTTTACAGTGTCACTATGCCACAGACTGTACATACAGATGGACACTGTAAGGTGTGACATCACCCATCAGTGCTCGTTTAAAGTCTAGAGTTGCGCTGGTGGTTTGGAGGGGAGTGCGGGCTGTTTCCTTTCACGCAGTGGATACATGAGCCAGCATCTAGTGACCATCTGTAGCACTGCTATTACAGGTATTTCTGCACTGGCTTCCACCAAGTTTCTGCTTGGTTTACACACAAGCTTAACATCTTCAACTGTACATCAAGTTTAAAATCATAGACATTCACTTCCATTGGTTGGGGGATTCTGCAGTGCTGTTTTCCTGTGTTTTGCAGGCTAACAAAATAAACCCAACCCTCAATCAGCATCAGGGTGAGTAGATAATGATTGAATATTCATTTTTGGATGAACTATCATTTTAATGCTAAGTTTTACTACTCCCGCCTTCTATTGTGATTTAACTATTTATTGATTTTAACTATTTAAGTTTCAACCACAGTGAATACACCAGTATTTAATAGAGAATTTGGATTGCAGTGTCATATTATCCACTGAATAGCTGACAGGCTGCAAATTTTACACCCACTGCCCAATGACAGAAACACAGCATTGATCTTCTGTGATGAAATGCTACAATATTGTCTATTAATTAGCATGTATGAGTTACATTTCTCTGAAATTATCAGATTTTTCTTTGCTTCATGTTCTAATTTGTGTTTTAAACAGTACATCCTACCCAGCAATGGTCCTAAATTCACGTCCTTGTGACTGGCTGTCAGTTTTCTGATTTGTTGACAACATGTCTGTTACAGTGGTGATCTCCATCCAGATAGATAGAATAAAGAGTGGGGGTCAACAGACCAGAGGTAAAGACAATGTGTGAACAATCAGTGAGAAAAGCCAAACAAAAAACAAACAAAAACAAAAAACTTCTGGTGTTTTGGAAGAATTCCATGAGCACATGCTGCCCTCTTTAGGTGGAGCGTGCGTGGTACCATCATAAGACCACCTGATGGCAGCATCAGATGACTACATGTCCACAGCATGAGCAACATTATTTCTTCATAATAAATTATCTTAAAATATTAATTATCATGAGACTTTCACCAGAATTCCTATGACAAAACTGCAAAGCAAAGCACACTGCATGTGCAGATGGTGAAAATATATTCTTAGGATGAATTTAAATCTGTTAATCAGCAGGACGCACTGAATGTGCATACCAACAGTACCTGCTGACACTGAAATGACCAACAGCAAGTCTGTGTTTATGCCCAAATGTAACCATTATAGAATACCAACTTTAATATTATATAAAGTACATCAGGCATCAAGCATTAAGCTACTCCAGCTGTCTCTATTAATGTAGCTACTGATGTATTTCTTCAGGTCAGTAGAGGATATACTGTGTGGTCATTAGAGAAAATGTGTAGATGTGACTAATTATTCAGAATTAAGATGGCTTTGCACCTAATGTCTCTATATCAGGAGAGCATAGTGGAAGTGAATGCCAAATTTTGTGACATGTTAACTATGAAATACTGAGAAAATACAAGCAAGCTTGATATGGTAGATGTTGATCACATCACAGACTGATGTACCAGTTTGGTGTTAACTGAAGATAATATTGGTGAAATATACTTATACCCCATTAATAAAAAAATAGCACAGTCCTCCTCTACTGCTGGTTCGTGGAACCTCTAAAAATAATAAACTGCCCAACAGAGGGCTGATTTTCAAGGTCTAATCATTTCCACAGTTAGCTGTTACTTTCACAGTCATCATTATACTGGGTGGCTGACATAACAGTTGCATAAGAGAAGCTAAAGTAAAGTCTTATAGCAGAGCTTTGTCAAAGTTCATGGGATCGCCAAAATCCATATGTCCCTCCCTGTTTCGAAAATTGAAGCACACTACAGATACATTATTCTGCTAATGTGTGACAGAATTACACTTCTTCCCAATACAGTTTCTCTTGTTTCAAGAAATGAATACAATTAATCATGAAACAGATGAAAAAGATGCTGGATTGACTTCATCAAACTTTATCAGACACCTCACAATGCACCAAGATGGTGAGTCACTTTGTAAGTTAATGTGAAAGTTACTGTTAGCGCCTGTGGATGGTTAGCGAACAGGTTTGGCTCATTATGATCAGCTATATGACATTAGCTTGCTTGTTTTGTTTGTTTGGCACACCTGTGCCACAGAGTGCCGCTCTGCCATGACTGTAAAATAATTTAATCTTACCTGCTTCTTCGCCTTCTTCTGCTCTTTCATTATCCTTTTATCTGTGGGATGTCTCGATTTTTCTGTGCCTCACTCTGTACTGAATGATTTGTGATATCAGGTGATTTGTTTGTATTCAGATGAATTAACTTCATTCATATCATTCCAATGAAATGGAGGTCCCTCAAAACAACAAGTATATCCAACAACTCTGATATGGTTAGCTACTGCGCATGCTCCACGCCCACTGGATGCAAGAAAGTTCTACGAGCAGGAGTGGGATGTTAACCAACCAGCAGCAGCACCTAACCATCAGGCATCCTTGATTTTAACAGCAAATAATTTAGATATACCTACACGAATTTATTTAGTTCAGTATACATGAACATGAATTTTGTCACTCATGCAACAGACCAACAACTGATCTACAGTGCGGCATCACACTTGGACTTATTGATCATATTGTCAATGGTTTGATAATGTACTGAGTCTGCAGCTAACATCCTAACCAGTATCTGCTTACTGTAGCTGCAGTACCATGTGTTAGCAGCAGACTAGCAGCCGTTTTGGGGTATTGGAATGCCTACAAAATACTAAATTCATTCAATTTTCCTTTGCATTTATTCATTTTTTTTCCTTGCCAGTTTTTTTTAATTTGCAGCTGTGATGCTCTTTCAGCAATAATGGTTGGCTTTGGCTGCCATCTGTTAGTTGCACACACACACCGTGTTACCTAACGCAGTGGAAAATAAACAGTGACAATTGTGTGACCATGGACAATGTGTTCTATATGAGCTATTTCCAAATAAACAAAATGCAGTTTTGTTTTTATTTTTGGACAGATGTAACACCACAGACTGACCTGAGGCTGTTTCCCTGTTAAGTAACATTGTCTTTTACATCTCTTAAACATGAATGTCATCTATTTTTTAATGCTATGTTCCGTTAATTTGAGAGCATGAATTACTAATTCAAAAGCACAATTTTTTAAATTTGTTCACACAAATGTTTTTTTTCCTCCATGACACCTGCTGCTTCCCATATGTCTCTTACAAATGTTGATCAACTGAAATCTCATAATAGCTTAAAGATGCAAAACTATACATAAAGAAAAAACTGTCCAACATCTAAGCTAGCCGACCCAGTTCTTCTGGGAAACTGCAGGTGGGCCTTGACATGGTCTTGGGCAATGACAGTCAAGTTTTATGCAGTTTTATTGATGTGGTTGACTGATCCATATTTTCTTGACTCTGGCCTATAGTTCCATGGAACAAACTATGATGGGAGTGTATGTCATGCAGAAGGAGGGTGTAGTGCCTGGAGATGACCCAGAGGACATCAGTGTCCTGATTGAAGGTGTGGAGGTCCTCAGTGGTTTGGGGAACTTTGCGATTGCGCTTTTATTTGGACTGATGTACTGTTTGAACCATGTTACAGTCATGCACACATCTTGCTGGATTATCTGTAGACTTGCACCGATTACAATTTTTTGGGCCGATACCGATTTCCGATTTTCAGAGTGCTTGGACGGCCGATACCGATTTTGGCCGATTCCGATTTCATTTTTTCTAAACCACTTTACAGCACACAAGATATTGCAAAAATTTCTAACTTTCCTTTATTATAACAGTTTAACCAAAACACTAAAAAAAAAACACATTTTAACTAGGGGTGTCATATTATCGCGTTAATTGCGATTAATTAATTACAGTCTACTATATCATCATCATATCATAGCATGTGCTATATTATTCTTAAGATTTAATTTTACTGTTCTTGTATCGGTAAAAAGCTGAACGTGATTCGGACAAAAATCGATTCAGCTCTAGCGTATCAATACATCTCATAAGGATGCGTATATGTTTAACATTAGGCATCAATGAAGTGCCGTTTCCCTCCGTCTTCTTTCTCCTCCTGCCTCTGCCTGCACCGCTCTCGCTGAACGCGTGCTGCGGCGTCACGCAAAACAAGCGCTCCTCCTCTCTCTCCCGTGTCTCGTCTTCATCTGCTCAGAACAGACCGCGCAGAAAACAGCGACAGAAACATTGTACCGCGTCGCACCACCAAACTTTCAGAACGCGCAGGTGTAGAATAAGTTTGTGTTTTATAAGAAAGATGAGAAACTCTGCTGCAAATCATTTAAACGC
>JAJHUR010133212.1:1835-33911 GCA_027495735.1 Lutjanus campechanus | reverse complement strand
TTTTTTTTTTTTTTACTGGGAATCTCTGAAGTTCAGCTTCTTGTTCAAGTGAGATGTTAATTTAATCAGGGCTTTTCTCTAACTGTTATGCATTCAACACGAGTACAAAGACTGTGTTAACACTAAGTAAATCCAGGCAAAATGTGTATACGAAGGCGCCAGCTGTGATATAAATCAAGTCTGCAGAGTTTTTCTGGGAGTAAAATGAGACATTCTGTTTGACTGACTGTATCTGTATGTAAAATAGTAAGTAAGTAGTTGGTTATGGCTCGTAATTAGCAGTAGATAACTGGGGAATATGGGAAAATGTTGATGCTACCAACAAACAAAATACCACCACAAAACAAAAGAACAGAACAACATTGACTCAGCACAGTTGGAATGTGTCTTTTCCTACATTAGTTGTTTGATTGAAACTATTGTACCTGTTGAATAGTACACACTGAATCAAACAGTAACTCCAACATTAGACTCTGTGAACTCAATGGTGTGTTTATTCAAACTCATTACTACTCCAACTCAGTGCCTTTAAAAAAACAAACATTCATTCTGTGATTTTAGATCAAGCTATCCATCTTCCATCTCTTAAGGCTTGCTGCAGACAAATTTGGCCTTGGGGGCAATACAATACAATCTATATCTTCTTCACATCCTTTTAGTATCTTTACAGAGTAAATTAACACCCCATGAAGATTGTGTTTTACTGACCTCCAGTGGCTGAACTTTTCACCTTGCTGGAGAAGACTTCTCCAGTAGAAACCATGATACTGTGGCATACAAACACCTTATTCAGGCGTCTGAACCATAAGATGGTGGTGCAAAACAAGGCACACCCGCAAGAGGACCAGAAATCTTGATACCTTTATGGTCATGTATAAGGATATGAATAATCAGACAGTATATTCTGGTTCACACAGGTAAACACACACAACAGGTCATAAAGCAGCTTAAGAGCCAAATATTGTTCTCAGAACTTGGTAAAGACCAAAACAGTCTGAATGTAAACTGACCTGCAGCTGTACAAGATGCCCCTGGCTATCGATGTACTATAAAGAGGGAGAAAGTTCTCACATGGTGGACACGGGGTGGGCTTTGTGTCCAACATGAAACCGAACCCTCGTTAAAAGTTTTAAGGTACACAAGGTTACATGCCAAACATGGTCTTATCCTAAACTATACCCAAATAGTTTTGATGCCTAAACATACCCAAACTGTTAATGTTTCATGGCGTTAACCGCATATTAAAGAGGTTTTCTGGCAGCATCTCATGAAGCCACTAAAGGGTACCTTGTGCTTCAGTATAAGACAACGAGGGCTAGAGACAAAACATTGGTATGTGACAAATGGGGATGAGCACAGGTTGTTTAAGCCAGCCAACAGATCTAAAAGTGAAAATGTCCTCCAAGACCATGATATAAATATCTCCAGAATGTAATGTGCTGCACTGTACAGGGATAAAACAAATCTAAAACTATTTGGTGACTCACTCTGGTAAACAACAGACAGGATTAGTAGCCACAGGCTCATATGTATTGGTAGTAGGTGGGAACCTCATCATAAAAATGTCTGAGTTGCCATGCTGAGTGCTGTGTGAGGTCAGCTGCCCTGAAGCACTGGATGGGAGGTTCGCACCAGGTGAACTATGTCCCTGAGGAAACTCTTGTGTGAATCAGTAGTCCTGTGCTTTATTCTCCATCTGGACTAATTGCCCTACTTGGCCTAATCATACAAACATGGATGAATACTAAACATTAGACCCTTCCTTTTCTGTCTTTCCCCCTTCTTTTAGCTTACACATTCAATCCGTTTCCTTACGAGCACCTTTTATGCTCTTACCCACTCAACACTCCGCTCTTCCTCTCTTTCGAATGTTTTCTCCTCTCCTTCCTTACTCACTCACACTCCTTACTTGTATTTTAAGAGGGGGGACAGAGAGCCTGACTGGCCACTTCAGGGACCAAAGGCATGAGGTAATCCAGACTGGATTGTAGGCCTCCTTTGTCCCGCATCTCAAGACTTCCCACAGCTCCATGTGGGAAAGTAAGACCACCAGTCCACATTCAGCGGAAAACATTGGACTGAATAATCATGTTGACAGGTGGAGAGGAACTCTTTTGTATTTACAGAGGAAAACATGGTATAAAAATGTTTTGTTGTTGAGGACCCTTGAAGGAGCTGCCGCTTGCCAGTCCTGCCACAGCTCGTATGTGAGTGATGAGAACTCCAGTGGGCATGTTTTCAGCTTGGCTACAGCAACACAAGACAAATGTAACGTGAAAAGGAACAATCTTTAATGAGAACCAGTAACTGTTGCCCAGTAGCCTCGCTTGTAAGCAGCATCAAAATAAAACAAATTGAGCTCACAGTTTGAGAGGAGATCTGCGTGTGGATTTTTCTCCACTTCTCAAAAATGAAAGCATCGTTTGAATACACAATACTGTATGTTTTCCTTCAAATTCAAATCAAGGAATATTTCCATTGTATGTTTGCTCCCACCACCTTATTGAGTACAGATGCCAGTATTGGGGTGCTGAGTTGAAACTTTCTGGGTTTCATTCTTATCCCCCTAAGTCACTATACAGACAAATTTTCCTTGACTCAAGTCAAATTAGGTCTCCAGAGAGAAGTAAATAAAACGCAGTAGCTCTGTTTCCTAACCAACATATTTGCCAATCATGAGACCTCAAAACTATGGAGGATTTAGTAACCAAACTCTGGGGTCTGGGGGTCCTCCCCCCAGAAAAATTTGAGTTTCATAGACTTTGTTTCCTGCCCTCTGGCAACTTTTAAAGAACGAAAATAACAAAATAGTTATTTTGTGCCTGCACATTATATATAACCACAGCATTTAGGCTTACTTAGTCCAGTTTCAGATTTTGATTACAATAATGAAATACAATCCAAAATGAAAGTGTTTTTCTCGTGTTAGTTAAATTGCTCTTAGACAAAAAACACTCTCCTTTAAAGAGAACCTATTATACTAATTTCCAGATCTTAATTTTCAATCCTGGGACTCCACTGAAGTAGCTTTGCATGACTCACAGTTCAAAAACATTCTTATCATCTTATCTGGCCCTTTATGCAACCCCTTTGCTCGCTTTCTTTCTCAGACAGGCTGTTTTACCTCCTGTCTCTTTAAGCCCCCCCCTGCCTAAAAAGCCCACTTTCATCTGATTAGTCAGCTTCTCAGAAGCCTGCTGAGGGACGTGACTACAGACTTATTATAGAACTAGACAGGGCTTTACCACTAAGCATTGCCACCAATTTTTCCCAATGGTCACTTATGGTATTGCAGCAAAAAAAAAAATCCCCACTGGCAGCATTGTCCCCCATAGGCCACCATTATAAAAGAGATGTCTGCAAAACTGTTGACAGGACACCTCGCACTGCAAACGTCAGTTACAAATCTTTCTACTATGAATTTTTGATCCATAGACTTTTTATATTTGTAAAACTTTCCTCAAAGCAAAAAAAGCTATTTTAAAATATGTGACGTCATCCCAGTGTAATGTCTATGGGCTCGTCTATGAGTGGGAACTTGTGTGTGGGGCGAGGGGGGAAACACTACTGCGCATATTCAGTGGGCCATATAACCAGGAAGTAAACCTGGAAGCTAGAGAACTTTTTCACCTTATTCTCCATGTGAGCAATTCTCATTGGACTGAATGGGCGCCATCTTTGCATTCACTATCTATTTCCTTATAACATATCTATGGGCATGACCCATGCTCATGAGCACAACTTTATTCATTTATTTTGGGGAAACTTATGTTTCATGGAGACAATATTTTCTGGTCTTCCCATTGATTTCCTCCAGCTGCTCTGTCTCAACTTTTAGCAATTCACATTAGCTAGTTTTACCTGTTGTTTGTGGCTACTTTTGCCGCTAGTTGGCTACTGTAGTTATCTAGTTAGCTAGTTAAGTTGGTCTGGCTATGCAATAGCCTAGAAAACTCGGAATGCTTGTGAGCACTGTCTGAGCATGGAAAATAGTGATATTAGACACCAAATGTTGTTAATTTACTGTATCAGACCACAAATGTGACAATAATTAGGTTGGAAAAATGATAGAGGCAGCAAGAGCAGAGTGTTTCTGGGGTCTGATTATTGTACATGCACACAACAAGCAGCTCTTTTTGGTGTCATGTGTATGCCAGGAAACAACGTTTAGTGTAGTTGGTGTTGTCCGGGTGGAAACAGTAGACCAAAGTCATAGGGCTGTACATACCGTACAGTGCCAGAAACAGGTTGTGATAATGAAAAGGGACAATTTTGTCATAAATTGGGAGAAATACGTGAGAATTGTGATGCAAATGTGAGTCTCCAGTGAAAATTGTGAGGGTTGGCAAGTATACTAACCACTGTTGCTGAAACATGTCCTCACACCCTACAGCATGAACAGAGGTGCTGATGACAGCCAGGGCCGTTTCCAGACTATGCAGTTGCAAAGGGCCCCTGAAGCCACCAGGGCCTCCCCAGACAGCGTAATGCTGACCAAGAATCAGAGGGGATGCTTTACTCTCTCTCATGTAATTGATGTTGTGACATCAATCACATGAGAGCACACCTTGCCAGAATCCTGGCAGCTATCTGGATGCATTCACACAGAAGTTAACATTGATTTGAGCCCCACCAATGTTCCTTATTAGTCCCACTGTAGTTAAGGCAAAAAAATCACTGCTAGTGTCATTATTTGTGTTCATTTTGTGTAATGTTAAGTATTTTGTGATTCCTTAAAAAATGTGTTGCTAACATTAAGATGCAGTATCTACCTCAGTCATGAACACTGGTTGGTCTATAGGTTTATATTGCTAGGGTGAACGTGAGATGTTTGATTTGAATTTGAGAGAAAAGAAAAAGATGTTAAGAGTTTTCCACAGAATTTCTTTTTGTCTTAAAGTAAACCAGATTTATGCATTTAAATGCGTGTTCCTGGACCACCATAGAGGGTTTGAAATCCCCCCACCATAGTTTCACAAAATATGGTCCCCCAAACAGCATTTTGCACAGGGTCCATAAAAAGATAGAAACGGCTCTGCTTACAGCTTTCAGCTGTGCCTCATACCTGCAGTATACTTCTATTAAGAGCCAGTTTCATCTATATTAAAAATAAATAAAAACAGCAAACATCTGCTGAGCAAGCAGTATTGAGACAATAGCTTCATTCAGACACAACTTGAAGAGTTTAATCGATTGCGGAAACACAAGACAGACTGCTGAGTCCAGAATGTGATAAAAGGAGAATAGACAGAATATTATGAATATGAGATAAATTAAACACAGAAGAATACACTTATTGGGGTGGCTGAGACTATAGGAAAATTTGATACAGGCTTGGTAAACTGTGCCTGTGTTCATTTAATTCATAGGCTAAATATAAACATCATGTCTGCTTACTGAGATCATGTGTCCTATCTATATTCACTTTACCCTTCTCTGCAGCCTTAGCCAGAGGAGTCACTGAGCCCCATTTTCACTGATTGCAATACATCAGAGTCCAATCATTGCCACGCATGACATAATATTTTCCATAAGCGTAATTATACTATTGATTAAGCCACAGAGCTTCCTTTAACAGTCAGCTGGTATTATCCTCATGCAGAACATGAAACATCTATGTTCTTCTGTTGACAGAGCTGAAAGTCTGATAGTCTGGGTCCATCTCCATCAGTGCTGCAGGACTGACAGTAAGATGGTTCACAGCCACTGAGCTGAGAAAGCTAAAGAAAGCAAAGGAGGCAAAGAAACTGGGTCAGTTTACCATAAGATAGATTAGAAAACAGCAGAGGACAAGGTCTATGTCAGAATACTGTAGCTTTCTGGTAATACAGTGGCAAGTGGTGGACATAATGTGTTATAAGTTTAGCATTCATAATGCTTTATATGTGAATACCAACATGACAACAGTGTTTGAAAGAAGAATCTGAGTTACACAGGGCGTTACAACTTCCATAACTTCAGCCAGTTGTAAAGACACACAGAGATCTGTTCTAATATATCATCACAGATTATAAATTCTAAGTTTCTGATTTGGAATAATGTTTCATAAATATAAAACAATTGATAATAACCTTATAGAGCGTTGTCTCTCAACTTAAAGCTCACAAAGTAATGGCATAATTAATCATTGGTGTTTATAAGACATTATTCCATTTCAGAAACTTAGAATTTCTAATCTGTTATGATAGTTCTCCATGTGTCTCATGCGTAACACGGGACTCAGGTTTGTGTGTCACATGACTTGGGACAACTGCAAGTCGCTTCAGTGACATGTGAGTTATGTACGGCATGTGACTTTTGTGTGATCTTGTTCTGTAGATGTTGTGGGATCATTTAAGTCAGTGATTCTCTGCAAGAATCACAAGATGATAACCAGATTAGGAAATGGCCTCTACAATTATTAAAAATCAGTCAGCCTGAGAGGAGAAAATCAGTCGAATGAGCTACATGCAACTCATAGACACGCACACATTGACAAGGGGTCAATTGCTTTCTAGAAAGGTGTCACTGGCATAAAAGAACGCTAATTTAAGGTAGAGAATAAAGAGATTTATTTGATTATAATTCCTCTAATATTTGTGACTTTTTATGACAGCAGAGCAAGACTTTAATCTTTGATGATCTTCCACATACTGTTAATGAGAGAAATATAAAGTTAAACTTCTGGCCTCAAATGACATGTTGAGGGAAGGCTTTAATGGTGTTTTTGCATTAGGCGGATTAAAACCATCTCTCTCTCTAAATTCTACCCTCATTCCTCACCTCGCCTAAATGGCCTGCCAGTGACAAATAGAGTACACTATAACCCTGAGTAAATCACACGAAAACAGATGCTGCGGCTGCTGCTGACCACACGTCTTCATCTTTACAATGCATGTGAATGTGTGCATGAGCAAGTGTGCATCTTGCATCTTCTTTCTTAATCTCCTGTATCACCAAAAGATGGTTTCATCCCCCCCCCCACCCCCCTCAACTGTTAATCTGGAGCCTTATCATCATGTTCCAGCAAGAGCGCTGACACACTAAGTCCCACTCAAGGTCGCTTTAATGTCAGTTTGAGGTCACTTTGCCTGGTATGGTGCCTTGGAACTCCTGCTTGCCCAGTAGGGGCCTGGCGTTACTCCCCTCAATCATGGACGAATTTACGATCCGAGGAGGAACCGTCTCCCATATGCTACTGAGCCTCTCCCTGTGTTTAGCCTGCTAATCCCCACAGGAGATGGGGAGCAGCAGACCATGGTAATATGGATGGAGGGAAGGAAAAGGAGGAGAAGCTGTGGGTGGAGGGAGGGTCTGAGATAGACAACTCTAAAGGAAGAGAGAGGAGAGGAAAGGAGAGGAGAGTATCGGTGTCAGCAGCGAAGGTGGCCCTAACAAATCAGTGACAGTGGGGATGAAAACTCATAGCCACAGCACTTTCCCTGAAGTGTCTGCTATCAGATAAGCTGAGAGATTTAGTTAAGACTTCATATTTAGAGCATGGCTTAAGCTGTGAGACGATGTCTTAACTGTGGTGATGCCAATGTCACATTGTGCCTGCTATGCTCCATTTGTCAAATAGGATTTTATCTGCCTTTTCATAGCCGTAATGCTGCATGCCTTCGCTGAATTATCCAAGACCACATGGAACTACAACACTGATTTGATGATCCACACTTCTACGCACTCTTAGAAATAAGGGTTCCAAAAGGGTTCTTCCTGAAGGGCTGGGGTTCTACCGCAAAGAACCCTTGTGAGACTAAGAATCATTTTTATTCAAAGAACCCTTTTTGGAAGAAAGAGTTCTTCAAAGTTTGTTGAAAGAATGGGCATTGAGATTTCTCAAAGTAAACATTAGTACACCACAAATGTGAAAAGTTTATATCTCATAATTGGCTGCATGGATTTGTACGAAATGTTTTTTGCACGATCTTGGGTCATGACTCATTTGGTGCATGAATTTTGGTAATGACTGATTAAAGTTGGCGTGACTTATTACAACAAATCTAAATTTATAGATATTCACAATCCAAACTTATAAAAATCGGCAGTTCATCCTACAGAGCTGAAAATTCTTCAGCACATCTGCTGAATTGTGACAAAAGTTTGTCTCACTGCAACCTGTGGTCAGTTCAAAGGTCCGTCACTTTATATTTTTAGAAATATAAAAAAAAATCAAGTAACATCTGTATCTTCACAAGTTTTCTTTTAAATGGGACCAAAATCAATACATTCTCTAGATGGTCAATCCGATGTCCAGTGTGAATTGCGCTCAAATCAGTGAGATGATGAGCCATAGAAGAGTTCTCTGTCAAACCGCTCATAGGGAGCTCTTGGTGGAACTTTACCCCCTGGTTGGGTTCTTAGTAGAACACCCTGAAAGAATTCTTTATGAATACCTTGTAATATAAAAAGGTTCTTAATGAAACCCTTGGAATATTAAAGTGTTCTTGGTGGTGATTTCTTGTTTGCACCCTTAGAAGATGGAAGGTTCTAAATAGAAGCCCCAGAGAGGGTTCTAGGTGGAACCATTACACCATAGGAGGGTTCTCTGTAGAACAACTCATAAGGAGCTCTGGTGGAACCTTTCACAGATGGCTCTCAGTATAACCCTTTATGTTGAATTCCAGGCAGAACCCTCTGAAACCTTAACAAAAGGTTCTGCCATGAACCAAAAAGGGACCTCCTATGGGTACAAGCTGAAGAACCCTATATGGTTCTAGTTTGGCACATTGATTTCAAAGTGTGCATGCAGCTCATATCAAGAATCCCTCCCTAAAATATCTCCAATTATCATTAATATTCGACTGGTGACAGAGGCAATTGAAGAGCGCACTGTTCCCACCCACAAGAAGATGTCACTTTGTGTCACCGTAGCGGCGCCCAAGCACTTTCAAATTAAGTCAAGCACATATCGCCTCCTTGCATGACTCCGATTCACTTTTCTCCCATTACACTTCTCATCATCGTTAACAACAATAGCTGTAGATTGTCATAAAGAGGTTTCAGAGAGAGACATCAAGCACAGCTTTCATTATTCTCCACATGTCAGTTAGTAATAATGCTGCCTATAAACAGCCACATTATAATCATCATCATCCACCCCTTGAATATAGCTGCTGTGGCTCAGGATTATGAGCACTATTAGACAGTAGATACTGCTCTCTTTAATATAAGGCTGTGATATGTTGTTAAAAACCCTCGAAAACAGAGAGACAGCACATCTGTAAGGTCATGATCTGATTCAGGTTATATATTCAGGTGCAATAAGAGAAAGTAAGAAGTCAGATCAGAACAAACTGTTGATCTGAATCTGTTGATCTTATTGTTATTCACTGCTGTCTACATAAATAATATCTCACACTAGATTTTTATGCAACCTAATTTGTGATGACTGACTTATTGTGGCATTTTAGAAATGGCATTATTAGCCTCAACACTGATTTTTTTTATTTTTTTTTTTTTTGCCCTAAATAGATCTTGAAAGATGTACAAGATTGTACAAAAATTCTCCCTCACAAAAAGCTATTTGAAGTGACAGCATGTTTTCCTCTGTGGTAACTTTAATAAATGTGCACACAAATTTAGAATAGTGACTGATAGCACCATAGCACAACAAAGAAAAATGTTTTAATGGCACTCTAAATTAATTAATTACGCTCCATATCAAATTACAAACCTATGATAATCATGACCCAGAGGTAAATTTGTCACTTCAGTTTAAAGTGTTGAGTGCCATTTCAAATATATCTCCACATTTGCAATTAACTTTAATTATGTGTCTCAATTAATACTAATCCAATGTATTAAGCAATTAGTTTAAATGTCACAGGGTTATAAAAGGGCTTGCCATGACCGGGAAGTATCTGTGCTCCAGTGACACAACAAGGCACTGGTGGACTCATAGCCCCTATGGTAGATAACACATGATAAAGTGCCCTTTATACTGACCCAATGTGCAAGAAAAGGTGATAAAGTGCCCTCTAGGATCCCTTTCCAGAGGACTGTGTGCCCTCATGTGTGCCCTGGAAAAAAGGTGACAAAGGATAAAGTGCTCTCTACAATGACCCACTGTGTCAGAAAATGTGAAAAGTGCCTTCATCTGTGCCTTTCCAATGGCAAAATGCCCTCTAGGGTACTCTTCCAGTGGACAAAACAGGATACAGCGCCACATAGGGTGCCTTTTTAATGCCTGTCCCTCAGACACCCTTAGTCCACTATAGCACCAATGCTAGTACTCATGACGACGATGGTGATTTCTTACCTTTTCTGCAATCATTACAAAATTAAAAGAGTTGGAACTAAATTCTGAGAAATACTGCTGCTAAAAAAATCACTAGTAAGATGGAGCTAAATTTCAAATGTTTCACGAAATTTCACAACTTAATATCAGCTCACTTGTCAAACTTTGCTAGACAGTGGTCAATGATAAAATATAAGTTGTAACAGAAAAATCTTTGAGAAGGAGAACTTTTAGAAATACATTTTAACTTAAATAAATGTTTACAGGGTTGTATGAGTACTTCAACATGAGTAAAGCATCTAAATACATCTTCCACCACTGCCTATATGTTATATTTTCTGAACATATTGAAACACTCACTGAAATTTAAACACACTGTATACATATATGATTGTTGTGGCACTTGTGTTGACTGTCAGGTCTCCTCTGGTCATCTTTTCTTAAATTGCTCTTTAGCTTGCTGACAATGGTCCACTTCCTCCACCCGCTTGAGGCCAGCTGAAGTCTTCTCTGTAAATGAACAAGCGAACCAGAGCTCGAAGTGACGGATGTGCAGCACGCATCAGAGGTAGACAAATTGATTTTCTTCGGGTGGATAGTTCTGGTATAGTGGCTGCTTTGGGCAAGAGAGGGAACGAGAGATGTGTCACAGGCACTTGGCCGAATGTGCCCAAAAAACAAGAGGAAATGGAGATGCAACACTGAGGTACTAAAGCCCCGCTGTGTGAGGTCTGAGCTGTAGAAATCTCCCAGTTAACATTATATTTTGTATTTGCTTAAGTAGATATTATGGAGATTCACAAATTGTATGGTATGCAGACTGCACATAGAGACAGAAGCAGTTTTTCAAGAAACTGCTGTTTTCTTAAACCTGCATTCATTGATTTTCTGGCCACAAGGGAGCAGTGCAACATGTCTACGTACCTATTCCTGAGGACTATACTACATTTTAAACTAAGTTGAGTAGCTTTCCAGGTGATTTCTTTGAGTGCTGTGTTGATACATGAGTGATTTACCAGTGATTAGAGAGGCTGCTTTAAGTTTTTTTTCCATGCGCTTAATGATGTCACTGCAACAAACATCATAAACAATATCTAAGCAGCAAAACTCAATACTGTCATAAACTGAACTTGTTCTAACTTGACATTATAGAAGAAACTCTCTAAAAACAGAATTTAAAAAGATGCTGCTGTGCCTCATGCATAAATACATGCACAGCATCTCTCTTACTGGGGAGACTGTTAATATCTATGACTCAGCCCGTCCATTCCACTGATAAATCGTGGTGCCTGCGGTTGTAACTGTGATCCAGGAATCACTAGCACGCATGCATACATGGGCACATCATAGGTGTGCTCTTATACCAGTAACAAACAGCACTACACCCCTGATAAATTTGGATCCATCAGCTATTCCCAAACAAAGGAATTCCACGGCCGAATCTGAAATCTGAAAATCTTCTGAGACCCACCCAAACTTTTAATCACAGTTTTGACCTCCACCTACTCCTGAGGCAAATATCTGACTCATTAGCAGCTAAATGCCCCACAATGTTCACCTGTTAGTTGCCAACTTTGTTTGTCTGCCATTTGGTGCTGGGCAGGTTGTGTATAGTTGTTTTATCACAGCTATTTAATTGAGAACAGCTGCCTGTTGCAACTTAAAAGGACGTTCTGCAGTCTCATCACATTTATAAAGAGTAAAGATGCAAATAAAAACAATAAGGTAAAATGTGCTAAAATGCACTGAAGAGAACTGCAGGGCTGGTGATCGTTTTCTGTGTGTTCATCCCTCTGAGTTACACTTTATTACACTTATTTGACTATTTTTTAATAGAAAGTTAATATTGATTGGTGCCACTTTAAAGACTATGAATTTAAGAAAGTAAGGTGCCTATAGAGAGCATAATGCCAGTCTCATAGATTGGGGTGTGCTTTAGTTCATAAGGTTTGATTAGGTGGTGTGTGCACTATTGAAAAGTAACTGTGGAGCATGGCTGCAGCCAATTCCACTATGTCACCCTCCCAGCAGGATTACGACTGGCTGGCAAGTTTAAAGGTGCAGAAAGTGGAGAGTTCTAAAACTGTCACTCCAGTGGCGATGCTTGGGTAATTAAAGCTAGCAATTAAAGCTTTTATAATCAGCACTGTCAGTGAACTGGTGCACCAGGATTAACGTTCAGAGTTGCACTTTAAATTGCTGGATGCATGCTCTGCCAAGGAATGTTTTTAAATTCAGCTTGAATAGAAATGGGGTGACTTATAGCACAGGGGGACAGGGCTGGGTGATGAAGGGTGATGGAGAGCGTTGAAGCTGGGTGTTTGCCGAGATGTGTCTGCGCATAACCATATACAGTATGTAACCATATGTGTGCCAGTGTTCCTGTTCCTGCAAGATAACATGTTATTCATCATTACAACACAGGAGAGAACAGAACATGTCCAAATGTGGCTTCTAAAAGCATAACTAATACATCATGATATTTCCAGGCTTTCACCATCTGGTTTTGAGGAGCTGTGATGCATCAAATCATCTCACTAACAGCACTCCAGTGTGTGTCCAGGGCATGAGAGGGCCCTCCTTAATGGTTAGAGTGATAATGCATAGTAAAGACACATAAAAATGAGATTTAACTTTCTCTATATGGTGCATCCTGGATGAATGTGTCTGCAGACCTTGGCCAAGGGGAGTCCTAGCAGAAAATAATGTTGTGTCTCTGTTTCCAATAAAACAAAACAGTAAATTATTTACAGCGGGCCACTGAGTGCGCATCCACCTCATTTGTATTCCCGCCGCCACAGTGATAGATGTGACATCATGGTGATGAATGAAAGCGTAGGGATTTTAAAAAGCGCTTCCTCTGGAAACCAAGGACAGATGGTTATTTTTTATGAGAGCTGCAGAATAATCAAACCAAATGAGCGGGACTATTTTGGTAGACAGATTTGCCAGACATGAAGGTGGTTGTGTAAATGTTAAAATGAAGATGTCAGTTTACAGAAACCTTACGTGATAATTTCTTCACAAGGTTTTGATTTTGAAAAAGCAATATACAGTCTGAAGGTAGAAACTATAATCTCATTCATGTGGGAGGATTGACTTAACATTTTGATTATGTGTGGGTAGTCACAAATCCCTCAAGTTCCCACTGTGTTAAAAACCAGACTAATGTAGGGGAAACTGGGGAGTGTTGTAACACTGGGTTAGTTGTAATCGGTCGGTTTTACCAGTTGGAAAAGTGCTGTGGTGATATCAGCAATATCATACACTCCCATTACCAGCAATCTTATGGATTTTACAAACATAGAAAACTATCTTCAGGTAAGAAACTACTTTTTTTCAAAAAATCATGATTATCTTTTGCCCAGTGTTCATTGTGTTGTAGATACAGTGATTTGACTGACATAACCTAAATTATCAGTGTCTCTAACTTAATTTGATGCTTTGCATTCATGTTACCTTTAGGCCCACATGGTAAAACAGTTAGCTATGTAACTGGCTGCTTGGGGTGGGGATAGGTGTAACCATACTTGTCCACCCTTACAATTTTCCCAGGAGACTTTGTTTTTTCATTGCCCTCTCCCTATTTCCTCCCGGGATGACAATTCTTCTGCATTTCTCTCAATATATAGCATATTTTTTTTCCCTTTTCATTATCACAACCTGTTTCTGGCACTGTGCACCATGTATAAGCCCTATAACTCAAAATGTCTGCTCAGACAACAACTCAGCTACACCAATCCAGACTTCCTGAAAAGAAAAACTCCCTTTTCTTAAGGTTTTAAACGAAAGGGGCATGCATTTTGTAAAATCTTCCACATCAATTTTCTTTTAGGGGCAGGTCAAAAAATAAATTAATCAAAGAAAACATGAACACTAGTTTATGCCAGAGATTTACGCATGTTCAGACCAGAAGGGCAATTTATTCTGTATTCTGAAATGTGAATTGGAGGTTAAAAAAAATCATCAAGTACATAAAAATGCTGTTGTAGAGTACTTGTTATTTTATTTTATTTCTTTAAAAGTCACCAAAATTCAAAGTCTCAGAAATTCATTCATTAAAATGATGAGAATTTCTGCATTGTGTGCATGGAACATTTGCAAACTCAAGGCCAAAAAGAGGTGTGGGCCAAGCATGAAAGTTTTCTGTTCTGGCCTCAGAAAGCCTGCACCTCAGGGGCAGCCAACTATACTACTGAATCCTTAGCAATACAGTCCACACTGTTCACTTTATTCAAAACTGTTTAGTCTTTATTTTAAACTAAGTAAAGTTTTCTTCATAAATTGGAAAGTGTGGCTCTTAATTCAGCAAATTACTTCTCATTACATCTTTTCCACATCTAGTGTTTCAAATGACCCCAGTAATGGGGGAGCTTGTGACAACAAAATTCTTTATATTGTAGACATCCAAGTGAGTTTTATTTGTAGTAGACAAATGCCAAAGTTTGAGAGATCTAGCATGAATAAACACTGAGTTATTGAGACTCAAATAAAAAGTGTTACTATCATCCCCAGTCTCCCCTAAACATTTTGATTATGTGTGGGCAGTCACCAATCCCTGAAGTTCCCACTGTGTTAGAAACCAAGGTAAAATAAATCTGTTTCTCCCTCCGTCATGGTCAACTTAAACTGCACATCTGACCTGTGTTTCTCAATGCAATTAGATTCCCAGACTCAACTGTTGCGCTTGTCCCTGTGAAGGGAAGAGAAAAATTCAACAACATGTAAACACACATGCATGCACACTCACACACACACAGAGGGATAAAAACCTGCGATGTAGTTTCACACAAATGTGTTCTTTCACAACCAAGGTCAGCATATGGGTCTTAAAAAATAAATTGCCTCTGAAAGCTTTCCCAGCAGATGGCGGCCATCTTGGCTTATCGGTGCATAGGTGTGATTTTTGAGCCGGGTTGTGCTCCACTGCAGCCTCCCCTGACCGGCTGATTGAACACAGGTGTAACGGCTGAATTACAGTCTCACTGTTGGACATTAACCCTCTATATCTGGACTGAAATAGTCATTACTGATGACACCCAATGTAATTGCTAATTTTACGCCTCAGCAGGCACATTTTCCACTCGTCTTCTCCTCATTCAGCTCCTCTTTCTTTTCTATAGCAGTGCAGGCTTAAGTTATTCACCTCTCTTTTCTATCTTTCACTATATCCCAGTCGTAAGAGCAATTTATACCTGTCTCTCTTACTGAGGTGTCAGTCAACAACCTCATGGGTGAAACTTCAAGGAAAACATAAACACCTCACTCCCCTTTTTAGTTCTCTTCTCACATGTAACTATATCTACATGGCTGTGTGTTAGCATTCATCTACTTTCTGTACTTGCTTATCATCAGCATGCACAGCGAAAAACACCCTGGACACTTCATTAGCCTACTGCTGGGCTCACACATAAACACATACTCTCATACTCATAGGAGCAATTTAGAGTTTGTATTCACCAAGACTTCAGCTAGAAAGACCATATGAAGAGGGAAATTAGGTCCACACAAAATCTGAACTGCTGAGCCATGCTACTGAACTTTTTGTGTCTATTTTCAACATGTTCTCATTTCAGCTCGTCACGTACAGATGCTGCTTTATCGTGCCCCTTAGTGTCTCATACTGATACACAACGTACCCTTTAGTGCCTGTATAGCACGCAGCCAGAAAGTCTTTTTAACACATGGTTAATATTGTGAAACGATTGCAGTTTGAGTATAAGTTTAAGCACACAAACTACTTTGTTAGGCAGGGGTGGAAGTAACTAATTACAAATACTCAAATAGATATGAGTAAATTTTCAAGTCTGTACTTGTACTTTGTACAATTTGAATTAATATTTAAACCTTTCATTGCATTTTAGTTGCCAATAAGGTGATCTGATCACAAACAGACCAATGAAAACCACGACATATGGACAAAAAATTTGTAAAAAAATGCTGCGGCAGCACACATTCGGAGTAAGGATGACTGATCATTAATTGATTAACTGCCATGAAGAATTTAACCAATTAATAATACATTCATGGATATTTAATCAATAGAAATACAATAGTTGTACCTCATTTGACATTGTTTTATCTGGTGGAGCCATTTGTTGTATAAGGAAACTTAAACTTAAAATGAGAAAACGATGGAAAAAAAGAATATTGAAAATGAGGAAAAAACGTGTTTTGTATCTTATAAAATATTAATAGTTAATCAAATTAATCAAATGTTAGCATTTTCAACGACTGATTCAGGAAAGTTCTAGTTCAGACAGGTGACTGTGACATCAGTGGTTAATACTCTGAGCAGTTTTTGTGACAAAACTTTGTACTTTTACTTAAGTATATCTCTAACACCAGTACTTTTACTTGTAATTGAGTATTATTTTAGCAACGTAACTACTTGTACTTGAGTACATACAGTATTTTCAATACTCTTTCCACCACTGTTGTTTTGGAAAAGATCATGTTTTGGTTGTGTTGCGTTGCGTTGCATTACAAAAGTTCGGTTTGCTTGATTCATCCATCCATCCATCCATTTATCCATCCATCCATCCACCTCACATCCTTCATATGTGGACTTTCTTGCCCTTTATACTACGTCAAAAGCCTGGTGTGTCTCATACAGCCCCTAAAGGGTATTTTGTACGTTGTAGGAATCAGCGACTGATGTGACAAAATGTGTGTATTTGACGACTTGGTAATGAGAATGGGCTGCTATTTTTCATCGGAATTATTTACATTTATCTGACAAGCACAAACTGGTAAGGTCTGAAAAATACATCTGAACTCCGAGTGACTCTATTATAATGGACTGAAATTGAAAAATTCAAACTGATCAGCTCCTTGGACATGTCAAAGAATATTACAGGCTTCCTCGCCGCCAGAGAGTTAAAAGGATTCTAAAATTAGATCTCAAAAACTAGTCATGAGATTATGCTCACCTACAGAAGTTATTTGAGAAAATGAATGAAGACATTTGACTGCCTTTCAAACCATTTTCTTCCTGTTGCAGATTCAGTCTAATAAAATCCACAGAATATTCAACTAGATTGTGGCAGTGAGAAGCATGTAGCTGACAGTGGTTACACTGATTTCCTGAGGCACATTGAAATAACATGAAGGAATATGCAAAGAAGCTCAGCTGTTGTAGGATTTCCTAAAATTAGAGTGACTGTTTACACTGCTGCTTTTTGGTACTGTACAGCAAAGAAAACATCATCTTCTGAGTTTGCAATGCCTACCATCAGCTAACACAGTATTCATTTAACAAGCAAGGCTGTGATTTTAGATTCACTAACATTTGTAATGTGAACATGTCTTCATGTAGACATAGCTGCATTTGCTTTAACATGGAAGGGAAAGGGCTGCATAAATTAATAGTTTTTCTTGCATTACATCCCAGCTGTAATCACACAGGATCTCTGACACTCTTAAATGATATGTACATTGTCAACTCTGGCATCCACCCTCCTAATCAGCCTCGTGCCCCTCATAATGGTATATGGGATAATTATTCCACTTAATCTTTTGTGTAATTCCCACACGAAACCCGTATCTGCCCTCAATAAGCGGCGACGTGACATTAAACCCACTATTATCACATTGTGCTGTGAAAGGTTAGTGTGCTTAGCAGAATTAGGGGACGACATGCATACCACTGAGGACAATAGGGCTGATGTGCTGTGAAAAGAAATTTGTAAGAAAAAGTGGGGAAATAAATGTAACCTCTGCCTTTCATAGTGCCTGTTGGATAATGTTTTATTTGAAGGGGTGTGCATAAGACTGTAATTACATCGTCATAACAATTAAATTACACTTTTCATGAACATTGAGGAGTCTATTTGAAATGTCATGAAGTACCATTTGGTTGATTATGTCATTTTTAATGCAAAGTTGACATTATTTGAGATGTCTTTGTTATGACAGCTTGTCATTAATAAGCCAATAAGGTATTTGTTATGAAAACTTGATATTATCAGACACAAAGAAACTGTTTAGTTTTATGTTTTGACATCACATTATACTGTCATATGTGGTTGGTTTTGACACCAGCCGTCATGAGACCATTATAAGTGCGTCATGAATATTTCCCTTGACCTCAAGTAAAGTTTGGACTTGTCATAAAGATATCATTAAGTTTTATTACAATGTAAAACATTATAAGGCCATTGTTAATGTTATAAATTATATAGATTACAGTTACCTGATGGACAGATGGTGGTTAGCTAGTGTAGCAAAAGATTTAACGAGATTTAACCGAATTAATGTCCTTACATTACAAATACAAGTAAGATAGAACAAAATAAATAAAAGCCCTAAAATGTTGAAAATTTGCTTATTTGCTTCTTTTTTCTTTTTTTTAAAAGAATCTGTTTTTTTCACCTCCTTTACTGGTCAGTGTTGGTCATCCATAGGAGATAGGATCGCTTTAACATCCTGTTGGCATTATTCATGTCTTTTATGCCACTAGATAGCAACTTAACAGGCAAAATTCAGAAAAGCTCCTGAATATATTCCCATCTCGGATGAACAACATAAGGATATTGGTATGCATGACTGTTATAGAGGACAGCTCTTTTGTCAAGGTCAGTGTGACTTCTGAACTGCTGCATCCATCCAGTGATTGACAGGGTGCTGATAGAAGACAGATGAGAGGCACAAAATGTATAAACATATTTTCATCCTGGAAAAGAAAAAAAAAACAACTGTAGGTGCTAAAATAACCCCTCATGTTTGAACCAAAGGGAGCAAAGGTCTTGATCTTGAGTTGGCACCGGCCACATGCTCATCTGCATTTGCACTGAGGTCAGCTCCGCTCACCAGGGGGAATCTACACTCAAGGATGAAGCACAGGTGAGTGGACTGTCCTTGAACGAGACGGCACGTGGCCATACATAAGAGGGAACTGTTCAGGAGAAAATGTACGGCACTACAAAGAGAGGTGTTTACTCGAACAGATAAAAGAGCGTACATGTTTGAAGAAGGTTTGATAAACAGAACAAATTCAATTTAGATATGGTGAGCAAATCCATCAGCTTTGAAAACAAAATTCTTGGGAGCAAACAAGGTTGAAAAAGACTTGAGAAATTCATTTTATGGGATGAAAAGAGAATATATTAGTGCTTATTACCTTTGGTTTACTATTTTCATGCATTCCTACAGTGTTTTGATTGAATAACAGCCACCTTTTAGCGTTTGGCCTAATGATAATATGGAAGCTGACACAATGAATTGGAAGTTATGAATTTATTTGGTTCACCTTTAACCAAGCGTCAGTGATGTTTACTTATTTCTAACGAGATGACAGAATTAACATAAAAAAGCTATCTGAGCATAAATGATTCCATGTCATGTTGCTTTGATGTAAAATGGCAGAGGGGATGCAAAAGCAAAGCAAATTAATATAAACACACTTCTAATCAAAAAAAGATTTCAGGTGCTTGGAAATATTCTTGACAGTCTTGTTTTTCGCGTGTCACACATAATGGACTCGGATGTGTGATACATTAGACAGACAACATTTCAATGACTTTGTGGTGGTTGTTTTTCAGTCTCCTTTCAGTTTTCCTTTATCATTATGCTCAAGTGTCCTTATTATGAAAAAAAACATATTTGTGTATTCATATGTATGTTAGACTGGCTTTTTATTGAATAATAATGCAATTTTCAAATGGAACAAGGTAGAAAACAACAAGGTCATATTTGATTGAGACTCAATGATGCTCATTAAGGCCACTATCTATAAACCCTCGTGCCTGCACACAAAACAAAATCTGAGTATCTATGAACATCATTACTCAAATGACAGGTGAACGCCCTTCAAAAATAAGTGCATTTCTGGAAACAGGTGTTTATTACCACCCCAGTATCACACACCAGTGCATGAAATAGTCACAAAATGTAATCTATAGATTTGTTTACACAGACAAAATTGTCGGTTATAATATTCTTCAGAGTAATAGGAGCGAATGCAGTATAAAGAGCGAGACACAAGAGGGCAAACACAGAACTTTTACACAGAAGACTGGAGTTCGGTTCTGATTATGTTTTCCTTAATTTAACAAAGTAGTTTTGCTGCCTATACCTACCCAAGAACTTTACTTTAAAAGTATAACCAGGTGTTGCATACTCATTATTGCTATCTTGATTGTGGAATGAGAATGACAGTGCCAGTTAATTTTCGTCTGTGCGTCAAGCATCCTGATTTTCCTTGTGCACCTTTTGGATCCTTGCCTTTGTGTTTTAAACCATGCCTGATTCTGTTGGACTACTCACCTGGTTTCTACTTGTTTCTGTCTCACAATCCTGTAAGTCTTTTTGTAAATTGACTTTTTGTTATCAAATCATTTGAATTATTTGCTCAGTATCCTAGTCATGTGAGGCAAACCTCAGGTACAGCCTGCAGCTGTCTGGCAAGAGATACAGAAGTATCAGCTGTCATACTACCACACTACAGAGCAGCTTCTCCCCTCAGACTGTAAGATACTCAACACATCCTCTGTTCTCCACCACACAATAGTTTTTCTTATGTGGCATTAAGGGACTAAAGCTTGCATTATGTTGTAAAACCCTGTGCTGTAGAAGAACAAATAGTAAATGAATCTTGAAAATATACAATAGGATGTGTTGGAGTTTAAAGAATAAACATCCAAACCCAGAGCCTTCTTGCTGAGAGGAACTACAGCATCACCATTTTTATTTTATTCTTCAGTGGGCAAAAAACGTTGGAGTGACATTTCTTTCTTGTTCCTCATTCTTCAGTCTTCCTCTCTTCTTCTCTGGGAGCTTAACTTCCAGGGTCAGAGCTGGGAGAGCAGGTGAGGATGACTTTCTTGACAAAAAACACATTAGTGTGGATTGATTGCAACCAGAGATGAGGAATGTAACTCATTACCAGTGCTACCATAACTGTGGTTAAGTGCCTTATTCATGCTCTCACACTTTTTGAAAGTCCAAGTGCTTTCTACGGTCAATATTCACTGAGATTTTTTAGGAAGTATTTTATTCATGTACCTTTGGAAGCAAAAGAAAGTGTTGAAAGCAACTAATTCATCAGTATTTCAATGTGTAATTCCCACATTCCAGAGGGGAATATTGTACTATTTAATATTTTACATTTATTTCACAGCTATTTTTGCAGAATCAGATTTCACACACAAAACATGACAGGCATATCAAATATGATGTGTAAAACAAGATTCTTTTCATGCAGGTTTGCGGGTTTTACAATGCAAAATAAAAGAAAATTTATCATACTGAAGAATTGTTGGGAGTATTCAAACAAGGTCATCTGTACAAGAACTTTATTACAACCTATATTTATGTTTATTATTTGGCAATGACCTCTTGTGGCTGTAGTAACCGTGACAGGAGCAGTATAAAGAGCAAGACAGTCTGTGTATGGAAGGTGAATGGCTCAAACCAGTGTTTCTCAAACTTTTTTTCTGTCATACCCCGCTTCAGAAGCTGAAATAGTTCATGTCCCCCTCACCCCACATTTTATCATTACTACGATAGCAGAAGAAACTACCAAAGAAGAATCCAAATTTAATTTTTTTGTGAAATAAAGGTCAGCATGGCAGCATCAGCAAACTGCTTATTTTCCCTACATACTGTAAATCATCCTAATTCAATTTAATTTTGCTCCATTTTTCCTTTGGTCATCCATGCCCCTCCTGCAGGGACTCTATTCCCCAACATTGGGGCATGATTCACAGTTTGAGAAACTCGGGCTTAAACAAACGCAGGACGGAGGTTTGTGTCCTATGTGAAGCAAAAATTCAAGTTGACTTTTTAACAGTTTAAAGTTACTCAAGTTTCGTTAGTTACAGTGATTCCATCATGTAATTTCTGTTACGGGACACGTAGTGTTATAATACTAAATAAAATACTGATACCTTGTTTTATTTATTTTATAAGAAAAAAATGTTGTATCAGTGTTTGTCCATTGTATTGAAAATGGCATCAAATATAAAAAAAATTAAAGGTATTTATTAAAGGTAGGAAATTCCGACATTGTGAATGCACTAACCCAAAATATAATCTTTTCCTAAAACAAACTAAGTAGTTGCTGCCGGTACTCTCAACTGATCAAATATGTTACAACATTAAAGTTTAAATCCAGTTTTTCCCCCGGATCTATTGTCTTGACTGAACCCACACACTTTGTTGGCAGGCATGTTCTTCATTCTCTGTGACTGCCTAAATCTACGCTGAGCAGCATTTTTCAGCTTTCTCCGCTTAATCACTAAATTTAACTGATTGCACAGAGGTGATCGACTGAGGTGATTAACAAGGGAACAAGAGCTGAAATGGCAGCAGCTAATGAGGCACACTGGGACTCGGAGGGTAAGGCTCTGTTGTTGCTCCAACAACAACTTCAGTAAACAATATGCTGACTCATCCAGTGACACCGAGAGAGTGCTCACCACCCTTTTAGCTGCACTCTTCGCATTTATACACACAATAAATTATTGTATGCATACAGAATATGAACTGTAAATACATACACAGTGATATACATAAAACCACACACACTTAGATCTGCAGATGGTCAGGCGATGCAGCTGTCAGGCTGATATTTGAAAAATCCACATTTTTCTTTCCCCCTCTGGTCAAGCCTTCATATCTCATCCTTTCTTTTCACCCCTGGACAGAGGAGGGACCGGGGGGGGGACTGTGCTGACAGACGTCCATACAGCCTGAGGGAGAATGAGGCTCTGAACGAGTCCGGCAGATGTGTGTGTCTCTGGGGTTTCCTCCTCCTCTGCTGGTCACTGATCCTGGTGTTAACCCTTTGTGTGCCAAATAACAACACAAAAACCAATGCAATAAATATGAGCAGATAGCTGTCCACCATAGAGTCTGACTCAACTTGAGGTTTCTGCCTGTTAAAATGAAGTTTTTCCTGGTCACTGTCGTCCTAATGCTTGCTCAGGGTGGGAGCAACTGGGTGTCTGTGGATAATATTATAAAGAGTACAGTCTTGACCTGCTCTATTTGAAAAGTGCCCTGCAATAACTTCTGTTATGATTCGGTGCTATATCCTATCCTATTTTCCATTTACTATGTTTGTGTATATGTAATTGGAGAGCAGTTTTTGTGTTTATCTGTGTTTTTATCATTCCATTTCATTTGTAATATTAAATACAGTAAATACTAATCAGTTTTATTTTTTACTTTCAAATCTTTTATTTTGAAATCCAAAACTACCGTCTCCCGGAACTAATTTTTCCACAGTACCACACAAAGCATGCATTCTACTGGAAATATAAAAATTGGTGCGATTTAGCGATTCTCCAGAGAAGAATTCTGAAGTATATTGCTGATTAGCTGTTTGACATTGCCAATAAAGTACCTAGCTAGCTAGCTCAGCATTCATTTTTCATGCTTCTTGCCGTGAGCACAGTCTACACAGTGCAGACAGCATGCATCGTCTCTGTGTATTCATGTCAAGAGATCTGGAGATTAAAACATTGTGTTTTAATTAGCAGCTACCTCATAGTTCACAGTGTGATTATGTGTGTAAAGCCTAAACCTTTGGTTTCCACTAGTCTGTGTGTCATAGACATTATCCTAAAGTGTCAATATCAGTGTTTTGATTCTGTTAATGCATCATGATGCACCACTGGCTGTCTCATTTCACACAACTGTCTGGCTTTTCAGCTAAACTCTATGAGGACAATCACCTGATGCACAACTCAACCCAAAATGACCCACTTTGGCAGAAAACCAGAATTGCACTGAACATACATTTAGCATCTTGACAGTGCCATGCAGTCCACCCTCTTTGACATCCTGAGCGTCCCCCCACCTCTTACGTATGTAGTGTGTGTGTGACTCCCAGAGGTTTATCTGAGAGAAGACAGGCTTCTCACAGATCTTACAACCTGTGCATGTGAATGACAATCAGATCACTTGGTTAATAACACAAAGCTTTGGCTTTGCAGTAAGCCACTAAACGGGGAGGAAGTGTTTCAGCATTCAATGCAATATGACTCATGTGTTTGTTGACGGGCACCTGAAGGTATCTGAAGCAGATTATTGATCTGCACATGAGGCTGGGAACAGATTTATACTTTGATTTCCTAGAGTAAACACAGAGTGTTTGGATAGGGATGTAAACCAAAGCCCAGTCTGTTGACTCCATTTGTCATATATATTCTCTGTTCGATAACTCAATAAAGTGTTTGAGACAGCAGCTGCTGAGGGAGGAACTTCAAGGCGAGCGTGTCTTGGTTAATGTATTTCTGTCAGCAGGACGGAGGGACCCAGCGATGGAGGAGGAGAGGGACGGATGGATGGAGGTAATCTCTCCATCGCTTTCTCCACCACTCTCTTTTTACTTTCTTTCACATCTGTATATTGTATTGTTTCCCTCTTCACCCAGCCGTGACAATTTCTTGCATCTATTAAAGACATCTGCTTATTTCTCTTCAGAGAGCATCCTGTATGTACGGTCTCATCCCACAGGAACACTAAGTATGGCTACAGTTGAGGCCATAAATTGTGATAAAGTGCCATTCTCCAATTATGTTCTGTTTGTTTTTCATAACAGCTTGTTTCATTGATTGCTGCAAACTATTAGAGTTCTTGTTGACACGTGTATATATCAAACAAGATTTCTAAATTGGTTTCCTTTCTCCTGTTTGTCAATTTCAAAGTTTGCACCCATTGGGTTTTGAACATCAGACATGAATGTTTAGAAATCCAAAACTTTCTTTTGAGACAGACGATAGGCATACCTGTTTTACCTCTTGAAAATAAATTTAAAATGTTTTTCTAAATAATTTTCTTGGTATGGTAGCATTTCTTTATGAAACTGTGCAATTCATGATGTATTTTTTCTGCACAATGGTTTACATATTGTTTCATATTTATATTGTAGACCTATGGTACCAGGATGTATTTATTTAAGCTGCATGCTTAATTCTATGAAAAACATTTTGTAGTATGACCTGATTGGTCCAGATAGTTTTCTGATTTTTCTATGAATGATTTCTTTTCTCAACCTAATCTCATCCCAATGGACAATTTGTCACTGCCCCTTGGTGTCTGATACTGAAGCAGAAGATACCTTTTAGCTGCTGTAGCTGACGCGGCCAGACAGCTGTTTTTCACATGGTCAATGCTGTGAAATGGTCACAATTTGGTAAGGGTTAGGCACTAAAACTTCTTAGCTAGGTTAAGGATAAGACCATCTTTGGGGTTACAATAACTACAGTATGTTTCTTTGTGTACATCACGTGACATCATTAAAGCAACATGCAAAACGAAAGGGAAAGTGAAAGGTTGTTCGAGCCATCCATCAACCCTACCTCCACCATGTGTGGACTTTCTCCCTCTTTATACTACATCAACAGCCCGAGGCATCTTATACAGCCATGGATGGGTTTACATTTACAGTAAATCACTTAAAAAAGCCTGGTGCATCTCTTCCGGCTGCAAATCATACCTGTCTGTCTGTATGAGTCACTGGGGGTTGATGACAATTTGGCAGTATCTGACAAATTGGGAGTGAGACCAGGCTTTCTCTCCTTGTGTTCTGTAAAATCACCTAATAAAGGTCATTGTATGTCATATTTTTATTAAATATTTGATTGTAAGTGCAGAGAATATTGTGCTTTGCTTTGTACCTCTTGAAAACATAAAAACATCAATACATTTTTTATCACAAAAAGAGTTGTTACCAAGTGGGAAACATGTTGTCCGAAGCCACAGGCTTCATCAGATGGGTCTCTTTGTTGCATTCACAACTTTTGTTATCTATATGTCACGTAAAGTCTTGGCTGATTGTTTCCAAGGAGATTATACAGACATGACAGCCCATCACAGCTGTTTATTACATTACATCACATCTGATCTCTCTAATCTCTCACAGGAGAAAGACAGAGATAGAGAGAGAGAGTGAGAGAGTGAGAGAGAGAGGTATACAAGATTAATGCACTGACAACGTTGCAAACCTCAGATTCTCCAGTCCTCATGCATATGGATGAACAAACCCACCAGGAGAGTATACACAGCTAGCTTTAATGCTTTAATGCGCATTACGGCAATAATAAGGGAGAAGCTACTTAGATCACATAATTCTCCAGAGTCTCATCATAAATAACAGCTTACATGTAGCTTACTTAGATAAATAGGCGGATGGATGTGAGGGATGGAGCGCCTGCATTCACTCAAGCTTAGGAGATTTTTCTGTGCACATGAACCCCAACTGCTGCCACGTGCACACGCATTTGTAATTTTGCGTGCGCAGGAAAAATAAAAAGCTCGAGAAAATGTCATTGACTCCCATTACACCCACAAAGCCCTCAGTGCCATTATAACACAGGGCAAATTAGTCACTATGAAGATGAATGGGTCCACAAAAACACAATAACTTACAGTTCGGCATGTACATAGAATTCTCTATGAATTATTAACAGAGCAACTCATCAGAGCCAATGGAGAGGAGGCGAAGAGGCCTGCACTGTAAAAAATAATGTAAGAATTTAGTGGAACCATCAAGTCTTTTCTCATTAACTTAACATAAATATACATGGATTATTTTCTCAAGTTAATCTAACTTAAAATTTCTAGTTTTTACCCTCAGAACTTCTTCTAACTTCTATTTTGAAGTCTTTTGACTTGAAATGACGTGTTCAATGAATGTATTGTAAGAGTTCAATGAATTAATTTCATTAAGTTTATAAGAAATGTGATCAGCATATTAAAGGAGCAATATGTAGCAACTGTGCATGCAAAAATGTGTACAGTAATCCAAATGACAAGTTGTTTCCCCTCCCAAGTTGTTTGGGAGCAGGTGCGCAACATCGGAAATTGACAATAACAAGCACCAATGAATCACACACTGCAAGCTGATCCGCTGTTTAAAATTGTCAGTTGTCCATCAATGTAAAATTAAACCCATAATCCTGAAAACAAAAGCCTACTGCTCTGAAAATACACACTCTGGACTTTGAGTTAAGTGGTTGTCTCACTGCCTGTCAGACTCCACAAATATATTACTCAATTTAACCATTATAAATGGCTTCTATAGCTTCTACAAGATTATAATTGATATTTTAGAACTCATAAACATAAACACTTACTCATTTGACAAACACTCAGCATTAATTTGAACTCTAATGTGAAACAAGCATACATAGTATACATAACTACTGAACTTGAATTTCTAACATAACCACTGAACTACTGAAATTCTGGCAAATTAAAATTTTAAAGCAGTTAAACTAAAACAAATGGTTTATTTTTACAGTGTGAATTCCTAGGTTAAAAAATCTAGGATATTTGACAAATATCTTCATGGTGCATCTTTCCTCGCACACATGACCAACCAAGCATGTGGGCACATAAGCACACACAAACGACAGTATATCACCATCACACACTGCATATCACTCATCACCGTGCACATACGCACACACATGCACATACTCATGCACACACTGGCCATATCCTATTTATCCAACTGAATGTGGAGCCATACATTATCCATGGCTTGACACCAGACCATTAGTTACAGTCTCTCATCCAGCTATCAGACGGTGAGTCCCGCCTGGAAATCTCCTACTTTACATCGTACTGACAAATATTATGCCAAACCAGCAGGCCGTTTACACACACAAAGGCACAAATTCACACTGAATATGCCATGGGGGATGGTGTAAATATATGGTGTTTGTGGTTTTTACAGCAAGATCTTTTGGGAGAAAATAGCTATATTAACATAATTAGCCCTATTGATCCTCTTTCAGAGTTTTGTGTTTGATAGTTTTGGGGTATTAGGTTACAGTGTAATATCACAGGGCCCGCAGTAATCATACTGCTGAATAATAAAAACTTCATTTGCAGTAAAAGTAGAGAAAGGTCAACATCAGTCACAAAGGAAAATGTGTGATAGATTTACTGTATTAAATCATAAAATGACCGTAATATGTCATTCGGGATGAAGGAAACATGCAAGTTGAATATCCAGGCCTGTCCAACAACAACACAGTGTTTTCTGTTTGAAATTTCTATTCCAGTTTGAAAAACAACTGTTTGTGATTGCCCATTTCACATTTTTTGGAGTCAAAGTGAATGCCAACTGTTTGCCAAATAAGTAAAAAGTACAAAAGTAGTCCTCTAAAGGACATGTATACTGGCTATTTCTGTGCAAAGATAACTGAACCTGACCCTTTTCTCCAGGATCGAGCCTCCCTCCCTGTCTGTTTTGTCTTGTTACATCTTTTACGTCTTATTATATTGTTTTCGTCTTGTTACTTCTTTTTCATCTTGTTGCATTATTTATGTCATTTTCATCTTGTTACATCTTTTTCGGTCTTTTGTGTTGTTTTATTTTATGTTGAAATCAGTCTTGATGTCGGTGGTTTGCAGTCGTGCAAAATAAAAATAATCAAAAATACTTAGATGCAATAAAACTAGAAGTAACAAGCCTGCTCTGAAAATATCATAGACAGTACAGATATTTGTGTTAAAATGTAGAGAGCAAAAGTAAAACGTCAGAAAAATAAATACTCAAGTAAAGTACAGATACCTGAAAACTCTACTTAAGTACGTAACAAAATATTTGTATTCAGTTACTTATCACCTTTTTAAATGCAAGGAACTTACATATTTCTCCTTTAAAAAGCTTTAAATACAGTTGAGACAAATTTCCTTTTTGACAGTGAGCGTAGGAGAGCTAGTCCTCATTGAACAGTCATATGTATTAATGCAAGCTTTAAAAAAAACAATATTTCTTTTCAAGATATGAAAACATGCAGCACTTGCCTACAGGCTCCTGCAGTGCTTTGACCATGTGTGTGCACAGTGTAGGGAGGGGTTAGGATTTACTGGTCTTAGCCATGTGCTGTGCAGTGCATATCAGGTTTATGCGAGTGAGGTTTGCAGGCGAATGACCATTCAATGGCCTTCTTCTGCCGCCTGACAGTGAAAGATGTGTCCATAACGAGGTGGCGACGGATAAACTACGTAATGGGAACCCAACCTGTGAGATGAGCTATTAATCTTGGTAAGGCAGAGATGACCGGTGGACCGGGTCTGCTCACTGTAACAGGAACGGTAACATTAGGATTTCATGCCTCTCTGACTCCTTCCAGGCGTGTCCAGTGTTCTGGCTTTTCGAACAGAACACTACCTGATTTCCCTAAGGATCCGAGCTATAACAGCATCTCTGGTTTTTATACGCATGAAGTCTCTAAAAATAGGACAAGTGATCTAGGTCAGGTCACAGGACCATTAAACAAGTCTTTGTGAAGAAATAAATATATCCTATTCAAGAGAATGTAAAGTTTATGTGGAGTACAATGTGGCAGAACTTGTTCACATGTATTTCTCTGGCTCCTCTGGTTTCCTCTTGCATTCATATAACTGTGGTGAATTAAGGACTTTGAATTATGCATCAGCATTAATGAGTATTTATCCATGCAGTGGACTAATGACCTGTGTATTGTATTGTATCACCCCTTCATCTGAAAGGAATAAATACAATTGTTGTGTATATGGAAGTATATTTGTTTATGCTGGTCAGGTATACAACCATATCTTATGAAGTATTTATCTAGAACTGTAACAGAATCATCAAAAACAAAATCATTGTAAAATAAATTATCAAAATACAGCTTTAGTAGTATGTGTTGTTGTGTCGTATGTGTCCATTTGCTGATTATTTTAACTAGTTGCTCAAAGGCTAACATGATAGGATGCACTACAGTAATTCCAGAAAGATCGTTTTTTTGTGTAGTGAGGAGCAAGTGATGTCTCAGACTGCTGAGATGTCCCCAAAATGTTCAAAAGTATGTAAAAATCTAAGTATATAGTACACCTTTGTGGAGTATTATAAAAAAATGAATGCATAAAATGTGGAAGGATTATTTCAGGAATGTCTCCATTGTCATGATGGGTATTGAATGAGTTAGACAAATGAAGTACTCTACTGGAAGTGGCAGTGAGATTCTGATGTAGGAGGTTCATCTGTTTTTTTTTTTTTAAACAAACAAAACTTTATTGAACAAGTGTACATGCAATACCATTAACAAAAAAATATAAAGGCAAGGAATATAAGAGTACTGATAACATTTTACCTAAAAATCTGAACTTATCTGTGAAATAAAACATTGAAATAATATCTAAATGAATTACGTAATTAATACAGAAAAATAAAAACAATAAATGAAATATATTAAAATGATTTTAATATAAATTGTTTAATGAGTTTTAAAAACTTATATTATTTGTAAGAAGAAAAGAATTTTTAAAAAAAGGAGACTAATATGATATGGAACCAACACAGCCATCTAATTCAGATACGTAGCGTACGTCCAGGTAGCTCATCACATGACCTCACCTGCAGTAGCAGCTGCGTGGACCCGTCGCACTTCGCTGTATCGCGCTCTGTTTAACCTGCCTGTCAGCGGCCTGTTCGCACTTCTCCTCTGCAGCTGACGGAAAGTGTCGGAATACTTTTGAAGCACGGAGACTTTTTCAACTACCAGCATGCTGAGGATGACTGCTCCACTTCAACAAGCTAAGTGCCTGCCTCTTGTGCTAACTTGCTATGTTGAGTAGATGTCATGGCCACTTCAGTGTTTGGAGTTTGTGTGCTGTTGCTGTTTTCTGGCTCTTGCTGTGAACCTGCTTGTCTTAGTGGTCTTTTGGTTGGTACATTGTGCTGTAATTTACCTGCTTACAGTACTTGAATGGGCAGTTATTGTGGCGTTGTGTGTGGTGTTTGGTCCTGCTGTGCATTGTGATGCTTTCATGTTGATGGGTCACTGGTGATCAAACACTCATCTGAGCATTATACTGTAAGAGTTGTGGGCTGAATAGGTTTTGTATTTTGTCCTCAGCTGCTTGCTGGCTGTTAGCTCACTGTGAACTTTCGCTTTTGGAGGTTAAAATTCTCAAAGTTTTCTTTATGTTTGTTATTTATTATCTTTATTTGTAACACTGGCTTCATGAGAAACCTTATTATAGCCTTTGTCACTAACATTTTCTTTACACACTTCACATTCAGCTGTGTATTAGAATGTATTAGAATTTCACTCAAAAGCAGAGGTCTAGGCTATGTCAGGGCTTTCTTTGCTATTCTTCCTGATGTTAACTATAGGCTATTTGATCAAATGTGCTGCATTAACAATGCTGTTACACTTTTTACCAAGCTCTTCTCCATGTACTGATTTTCAGCTGCTTTATAGGGCGAGATTCTATGAGGGGCCGTCAGGGACATAATTCAGAATACGCTATTCACAAACACAACTGAAATGTCTTCACACACACAACTCAAATGTCTTCACACACACACAACTCAAATGTCTTCACACACACAACTTAACTGAAATGTCTTCACACACACAACTCAAATGTCTTCACACATACAACTCAAATGTCTTCACACATACAACTCAAATGTCTTCACAAACACAACTGAAATGTCTTCACACACACAACTCAAATGTCTTCACACATACACATAACTGAAATGTCTTCACACACACAACTCAAATGTCTTCACACACACATACATAACTGAAATGCTCTCACACACACAACTCAAATGTCTTCACACATACAACTCAAATGTCTTCACACATACAACTCAAATGTCTTCACAAACACAACTGAAATGTCTTCACACACACAACTCAAATGTCTTCACACATACAACTCAAATGTCTTCACACATACAACTGAAATGTCTTCACACACACAACTCAAATGTCTTCACACACACATACATAACTGAAATGCTCTCACACACACAACTCAAATGTCTTCACACATACAACTCAAATGTCTTCACACATACAACTCAAATGTCTTCACACATACACATAACTGAAATGTCTTCACACACA
>JAJHUR010133198.1:23429-33509 GCA_027495735.1 Lutjanus campechanus | reverse complement strand
AAGAGGAGGAGGAGGAGGAGGAGGAGGAGGAGTGGGTATGTGTGGAGGATAAGTAATATGGAGCTGACTGGAAGAGTGTTTAGCTCCTCTCTGTTCATTTGTCTTCATTTCCTCTCTTTGGAACGCTTAGCCCATCCTGACCCACGCCGCTGTGGCTCCACTATATAACAGCTGTGCGCGTGAACACACAAGTGCCTGCACCTACACACATGCACAAACACACACACACTCACAAGCACTTACAGTATATGCAGATTCGTGCATATGCATTAACACTCACAATCAGAGCCAGGCAGCATCATCATACTGTTGGGATCCAGTATACAGTATGCCTGTTTATGATGTATGCCAGCAAAATGAAGTGTGAAGCAACACACACACATACAGCCGCACACCAGAGATGCACCCGAGCTCGGCAAGAAGTTTATAAAACAGTTGGCAGGCTGGCAAACATGCTTTTGGTTCCAAAATCTGACAGAATGGTCACCATATTTTATTTGTTTATAATGGAATGATGGTGGTTCTGTGTGATTATGCCCCATATTTTAGCCAGAAGAAAGTGATATCATCACTGGTGTAAGGTAGTTGTGAAGGGCCCCAGTGCACACTAATCACTCGTTATGAAGCACACAGGAGCAAGGGGAGAGATCGTGCCCCCTGGCGCCCCCATGTTCAAAAAAATTGATACAAAATTGCCCTCTTTGATGCCCCTGTGGTAAGTAAAATATGACAAAGTGCCCTCTAAAGTGCCCACCTAGTGAGCAAAATGTGATAAAGTGCCCTCGAAGATGCCTTTCAAATGGACAAAACATGATAAATTGCCCTCTAGGGTGCCCTTCCTCTGAAGAAAACACAATGCAGTACCACATAGGCAGCCCTACTACAAAGCTGTACAATAAAACAATTTTAATCTAAACCAGGCTTTGGAACTGTTTCAACTTACATGCAATTTTCACTGCGCTGACGCCACACCATGTACAGGTGGTACCCTTTTTATTTTTTTTTTTGCCCCTGCCCCTCAAACAGCCTAAGTTCAGATTTTACAGTTGAATGAGTCAGTTAGCTTGTCAGTCTTGACAAATTTTGCGCCTAAACTAGCTACCGTATACTGCATTATTTTGTCACATGATCAAATAGAGGCTTGACATTAAAAGCCATCAACAGATATTACCCGGTAATCATCATTGCATATCTATAAACACAGCAGAAAATAAGAAAATATTTTTTATTAAATTGAATAGTTTTTTTCATCATTTCTTTTTTACTTTTTTTGTCTTATGAAGAATTTAAAGATGGGTTTGAGCACCATTTCTAATTTGAAGGAAGTTCTTCTTTGAACACAGGTGTATTTTCGAGATGGCAATCACAGGGTCTGCTCTCTCTATGGGCCCCACCACGCCTTGGATCTCAGTGCAATTGCACCAGCCGCCCTGTCTATATTTACACCCCTGGATATCAGAAATAGTTCACATCATAATTACAAATTCCTCGAATATCACATACACTAACTTTCTACTTAAAAGAAGTGTCAGTTCTAAAATAAAATGAACAGTGATGAAATAATGTTAGCTGACTATATTTAGATTCAATATTTGCAGGGCATTACACTGTATTTAGGAACGAGATCTGCTCTGTCATTTCTCACTTGTGTCAGATAAGAGCTCTTCTCTAATGTAGAGATTCAGCAGATCAGTTGGAGTTTGAAAGAGATTTGAGTTATTCAGTATCCCGTAATAGAGGTTCAGAGGTTTTGATAGGAGCCTGATTTCCAGTGTTTAAATCGAGAGCTACAATGCTCTTATTGTAACTACCATGTTCTGGTGCAGAAGTAAGAAAACGTAATTCAAAGTCCAGTTGACGTGAATTACAGCATAACTAGCAACAGAACCTTGTTTGGCAGTTGGGCGTTCACAGCAGATGGCTGCCCACTATAGGTTTCTGCCTGCCTGTCCTCTCCGTTGTCGCCTCAGTGGTCGCTCATGGTGGGAGCTGTTGGGTCTCTGTAAATAATTTCATAAAGAGTACAGCCTAGACCTGCTCCCAATGAAAAATGCCATGAGATAACTTTGGTACTCTATAAATAAAACTGACTTGATTTACAGTACTTGGTAAACAAAAAAAGAAAAGTCATTTTATTGTTAATTTAATACCAAACAGAACTTTCCACAACTCTAGAACACTGTCACTAACTTGATAAAGTGCTATAAGAATAAACTGGAAGGGTGGTGTAGATGTTTATAGACAGCAGAGATTACAACTAATTTAAGTATTTGATTGCTATATATAAACTTATTTTATTAGTATTTCAGGAATCACAAAACAATGCTGTGGCATAGATAACTGAATTGTTCCAATAATGATAAAGTATTCTCCAGCAGGCTATTAGAGAGACAAATGGGATCATATTTGCTTGTTCTACAAATATACTGTATCTTTGCCAGCCAGAGTCTACTGTTACAAGTGTCAATCATATTCAGGTATATCTCGCAGAGTCTAGAGTTCCTATAGTGTACCCTGTTTTGAATTGTATGTGTTGAAATTTTGCACAAGATGAACAAGATCTTGTTTCTTTCAGCACCTAAGCCCACCAATCATCAGAAATGATCATTCTCAGTTCTTGGGTGCACATTCTCACTGCAGGTCCTGCTTTAGATGCTCATTACAGAAGCTAGTGGAACTTGCTTCTAAAGCTTGGTGTCCTTAGGGTGCACCTATGAAAGTGCTCACCCCTTCAGACTTCACAGGCTCCCTCTGTGGTTTATTAACCCTGCTCCACATTCACCCAGGAAGAAGACCCTACAAAAAAAAGCCAAAGGATACATTTTTTCTTTTTTCTGTAAAATGGAAAAAGCGGTCGTCAACGGTGCCAACCGGGCCAAACACGATGGTTGACAGCAGTGCAATTTGGTTGCCCGGGGCAACTGGGCAACTGTTACCCTTTTGCACATTCATATCGTTCCTTCCCCCGTGCTCCCCTATGTCTTTGAATGTGGCTTGGCATGCCTGTGGATGCGCTTATCAAATTACACCACATTCCAGTCCCAATATGCTGCACATTTCCTCCATAATAAGACATGTGTTCAAACACCACGCCCCAACCTGCACACGCATAAATAACCATTCAGTGACTGCAGACAACTGGGAGGGTTGGACACTTGTATACACTGAGGCTGATTCAAGAAGACATGTTTGTCTCTCTGGAGGAGGGGTGTTCTTGGTCTCATGGCATATATGGCAATTTTAAATTAGCTTTTGCTATTAAAGTGGGGGTGGGGATGAGTGTGAGATAGAGAGTGGAATAGAAGGAAAATGACAAGAAAGGATACAGGGAGAAAAAAAAGGTGAGAACTGGAGGAATTTCCAGTCAGTGCACGGCTCACGGTCTCCATGACACCGATCTGTCTGTTTAGACCTTCACCACATGGTCCAATGCAGACCTCTTATCTAAGATCTAAACATGCACACGTATAAGTACACACATCAGAAACAACACAAAAGCTTCATTATGTTAATTCACATTTTCATTCATGTAGTGTATGAGCAGACAAAGAGAGCAGAGACTGTGCAGCGCTGCTCTTTAATGAAGCTCTCTCTGAGGTGTCGTAACACCGGATAGTGGGAGAGACTTTGCCTAATGATATCATTAAAGACGTCGCAGTACTGGACGTGCGTGTGTGTGTGTGTGTGTGTGGTGAGTGTGGTGGCCGTCTGGTTCACTGCTGCCTGTAGTAATGCAATAAGATCCACTGTCTGCTGTTAAACAGACCGGTGAGGTCTGTGTACCTTTACGTTGATTGATGCTTTTTGTTTTAGCCCGTCCCTCCTCAGGGACATCGGGGGGGCCGAGCCGAACTGAGCGATTGGACGGCAGCCCTGCAGCTGGTAGGGATTCAGTGTCTGGTTCAAGGACATTTCAGGAGAGCAGATGTTTGCGGAGATGTTGGGACTGATGACGGTGGTGTAAGAAAGCCCCCGTTGGCCTCATAAATCATTGGCGCGCGTATTTGTACAAACACATTTATTGAATATAAGTGGATCTAATATAATCTAGGAGACAAATCTGAAAGGTCTGAGAGCTGATCTGCAGCCATGCTGCACCGTACAAGGTTAAGTCTGAATCAAAGCCTCTGTAATGTGATAATTTTGTGAGAGTTTATTTCTCCCTGTTGGGAAACTTTCTGCTCAAACCACAGCCTGGAGAGCTGACAGGGGGTTCAGCAATGTTGCTCAAAGACACTTCAGCAGGCCAGGCCACTTTTACACTTAACCAAAAAACTCACTAACACCCACTAACACCTGGCTTTTGTCTTCAGTGGGAAAGGGTACAATCAGCTTTTATTCCTGGGTTTCCTCCGCCAGGAACTTTTGTGACTCTTTTGCTCGTTTTTAATGCACACATGCTGCTTGACTTGACTCAGTTTGACTCGTGTAACTATTGTGTAGTTATGTTGTGCTTGTCCTTAATTGAGTGGATAAACATTTTATTTTCTATGAATTAACCTGCAACAATTTTGATAATTAAATAATTGTTTAAGTTGTTATTGGAGTAAAAATCACCTTACTTTGAATATTTTCTTAGTCTCCTATAATAGTAAACTGAATAGTTTTGAGTGATGAAAACAAAACAAGATCTCTGAAGTCCTCTTGGACTCTGGGATCTTGGACATTGATAAAATAAGAGAGGGAGATTAATTGATAATGAAAATAATTGCTAGCCGCAGCCCCAGTCTTTTGATTTGTGGAGTGAGAAATGTTGCGATTTCAGTTAGTGTTGAAACGATTAATTAATCATTTGACTGAATAATTTTGATAATTGGATAATTGGAATTCATCAAACATTCAGTGGTTCCAGCTTCTCCAATGTAAAGATTTCCTGCTGTTCTGTTTTTTATCACTGGAAATGGAATATTTCCGGATTTTGTACTGGTAGAAGGACACTAACAGCTCTCTCTTACATTCTTGACATTCACACTGAATGATAATGAAACGAAACCTTATGCAGCCCTCCTAATTTAAGCTACTGCAGAGAATTTGCTTGTCAAAGGAAATGCTACGGCAGCAGTTTGTGCTCGGCATTGTGTCTGCTTACTGTACCTACACACCTTAGGCAAGTGTACAGTTTTATTTTTATTTTTTTGCGAATCTTTTATTTTATTCTTATTAAATCATGACTCAGAAGTTCAACAGCACTGTTAAATCTGTGGAGACTCTTTCACCCGGCGGTTTTCTGCATGCAAAATGTGTGTTTCTGCATAAAATGCTAAAAAATCTAAAGCCGAGCCTTTTTTTTTTGTCTCATAGCATTTGTTCAGCCTGAGGGGAGCCTTACAAATCACTAACACCAATAATTGGTGGTGTTTAGGGAGAATCCAACACCCGTGAGAAAATGTGCCCATTGTTGCAAGATTAACTGGTACCAGCATTGACATGAAGTTACATGGATGGGATTGAAGCAAATACAAACAATCATCCATGCACAGGGATCTACGCGTCTGCATGATTATACATTTATGCACAGCTCCGTTGCCATTACAGGTCTGAGTTATCATTCTGTAAACAAACACACATTCCACCACTTTTCTCTCCAGCACACACCCTATTGTTTTATTCACCTCCCAACTTCCCTGCATTCTCCCTTTCTTTCTTTCTCTGACCCAGTATTGACGTGAGCTGGCCGGTTTGAGTGTGTTAGTTTGGTGTGTGTGTGTGTGTGCAGCAAATACATGATGATTGCTTCTCCGACTGACCAATAGCCGGTTCATTTGACTGTTTGTGTGTGTGAGTGTTTGAGACACTTCTGCAAAGGCTAACGACAGGTAAATACACAGGCGTACACACACATACATACACAATGTGACTTGGCAGTTAGCACCCAACATAATTAATAGCTGCCACCGTGTTCCCCATTTCCGAGCCAATAGTTCCCAGTGACAGCGAGAGAGCGAGAGAGACGGAGCTGATGTGTGCTGCAGTACGGTGGTGCTGTGTTAATGGTGTGGGCCCTGTAAATTAACACTGACGCAGGGCAAGTCGCTCCGTGTGTGTGTGTGTGTGTGTGTGTGTGTGTGTGTGTGTGCTGTGATTCGGTTTGTGGAGCTGCTGCTGTTACATTGACCTTACTTCAGGCTGTATGGACTAACTGTATTGAAGTCAGTGCACATGTTGGGAATTGAACTGTGAGACTAAGGGCGGTCAAGTGTTGTTAAATCAATTTAAGTGACCACAGACACCAATTTACACAACTTCATTTACATGTCCACATATCCTGAGAACAGTTATAGAGTGAGATGCTTCAGGCCTGAATCAATTACTCAATTTATCAACTGACTGTGGCTTTATTGTCATGATACTTTCTGAGATTGATGGTAGGGTTTGGCAATATATCCATATTATATAAAATCCCCTGTGACCCACCAGTGGGTCCCGACCCAGTCTTTGGGAATGACTGGTATAGGGGTCAGTGCATTACTGAGAGCGTTCTCTGCACTGCTTGGTGCCAGTTCGGTTTAAACCTACGGGAGATGCACAGAAAGGCCCACTAAAGCCCGTAGGACGAACTTTGATGAAGAAATGCTTCAAAAAAAAAGAAGAAGAAGAAGAAAGAACACTCTTCAGAGAATAGCATACTGACTAATTCTTCAAAACGTGTGCATTTGTTTATTTTCTGTTGTTCTCCCATAAGCTTCAATAGAACTGACAAAGTGTGCAGCATAAGAATGTTCTACAGTGATGTCCTTTTATTTTTATTTTTCCTGGTTTTGAAGGCTGCATTACAGTAAAGTGATGTCATTTGCTGAACTTAGACTGCTCTAGCTGTTGTATTATTTGCTTTTACCCACTTGATCATGTCCACATTAATGATGATTATTTATCAAAAATCCTATTGTGTTAATATTTTATGAAAGCACATATAATGTCTCAAAATCATTAAAAGCATTTGGTCAAAACTAATAGGATGTTTGAGATTGTCCATATCGCCCAGTCATATTTTAGATTAATATTACAGCTACTACTTAAGGAAAAGAACAAAAAAACTGCTTTTTTTGCTGTACAGTTCAGAGCGCGACTGATAGAGGTACAGTACACCAGAAGCAACATAATTCAACTGCTTTATTCTCTACATCATGACATGATTTATATATAATGCTAACTAGAAATGGTTTTGGAATAGATTTGCTGTCATTTGGGCTGGGAGAAACGTGTTAACATTTAGCAAAGATGACCAATTAATCAGCCTATCACCACTCAGAATCACTAATGTGAACATAACATCATATCATCGTGATTTGATTTCACTGATTGAATTACAGCACTATAATCAACATAAAAGGAATCAATCAATTGTGGTGATTAATTTCTTGTTTATCTAGAAGAAACGCAGAAGCACAGTGTTCAGCCTTTATTTGTGAGGATTTGCTGTTTTATTATAGTATTATTATCATCTGAATATTACATCACTGTAAGCACTGGGAACTTGCGATGGTAATTTTTCCATTTTCTGACATTTCAAACAATTAATTTTTCACTTGAAAAAAGTAATCAGAAATCTAATCAGTGATCAAAATAATCATTAGTTGCCAACCACTGTGTCCTTGACAACACTATAACCACATACTTTCTGTTCGATTGTTGTCAGCGAAATGACTAAAATGTAATTAAGATAAGATGAATCGTAAATCTAAATGTTGAAAATGGACCATTTGTGCAGGAGGGACTCGCAGCGCACAGTCAAGAAAAATCATATCAAAAAATTAGAGTGACTGAACAACATAGAGCTGACAAAATTATTTCAAGATCATCTTAATTGGAAATCGATGAAAGGAAACTATGAAGCCTGAATAGTTGGCAGCATTATGAGTGGGCAATCAAAGAGAAAAACTTCAGGAAAGTTTCTGTTAAATAAAAGCAGAAATATCTGAGGGGGAAAAAAAAACCTGACACACGTGGGTTTCAGCTGCTGTTTAACGGAGCGTCTCCCATTCACATCACTGACAATCTGTACATTCATCTGTTATGGCAGAGGGGTCATTTTACTCATTTTCCTCTATCTAAACACACACACATCGGTCTGGTTCACAAATTCCGCTGACTGTTTTAAATTCACCATGAAAAATAGTTATTTAGGAAAGCAATACAAACTTTACTGTGTTTGCAGTAAAGTTTAAATTAGGCTAAAAGCAGAGCTGGACGAAATTAAGTCAGCCACTGTGGGTGACTTTTATGACCGCTGTATTCTTCCAACAAAATGTACAATCCAGTGAACCGCCTGAACAGAACAGAGAGGCACCAGACTGGACCCAGATTCTGACTGAACAGAAGGAGTGGAGGCTAAACAAAGTGCTGGAATGAGTTCGCAGTGGAGCTAAGATGTCAGGTAAATTGAGGTCGCTCCAACTGGCGAGTTTACACTTTTTTTGAAAAGTGTGTGAGTCATACAGGTACCCTCCAAAATTAGCTGTCAGCACCACCGATAAGCTTCAAGCATTAGCAGTAGTAAAGAGGCAAAGATAATTGTATGAAATTGTGGACACAGATGGAAATCAGATTATCTGGTTCAACTTAACTGTCTGGATACAGGTATGTATTCCCAACTGGGATTTCAAAATAAAAGCACAATCAGGACAGTCAGTTTACCCTTAGTGGGATAGTTTTAAGTGGGGTTGTATGAGGTATCCATAATCAGTTTCTACCTACAGTAGATAGCAGTCTGCACACTCCCAGTTTGGACAAGCAGAGAGAATTATCGACAGGGTCGGCAGTTAAATGTGCCTTAGGCACTTTAAAAAGGTCCACCTAAAAAAAAACAAAAAACATCAGTTTAAGTGTAAACTGTATGTACAGTAGATTATTCTCACTGCTTTACCTTGCTGTCAGACAGCCTTTTCAAACAGAAAACTGCTGTTATATAGGCTAAATATTGCTCTGTACACACCAACCAGACTCCATTCGCAAAATCAGTCATTTTACCCTGCAGAACACAGGAGCTGCTGATCTACTGTTGCATCAATCTGTTAGTTTGTTAGTGTTATTATGTGGCATCAGTGAATCCGAACTAACCTTTTAAAAAACAGAAGTCACACAATAACACTAACTAACTAACCAATCGAGGCACCAGTAGACCAACAACTCCTGTTGTTCCCATGTGATAAAAATTACTCATTTTGCCAAAGGAGTCTGGTTAGCTTGTAAAGGACGATATCAGACTATTATAACGGCAATTTCCTGTTGGAAAAGACTTTCTGATGGCAAGGTAAAGCGATGAAAATATTCTAAATATAGCATACACTTGAACTGATATAAATTTTTTTAGGTGGCTAAAATATTTTGCTGCTGAGCCTGGTCACAGCAGGACATTGATGAGCTTGCCACACCCATAATACTGCTGCTTCTCCAAACTGGGGGTGTGCCGACGGCCATCTACTGTAGGCAATACACTGACCTCATGCAACCCCACATCAAATAATCTGAACTATCCCTTTAACTCTTTCAAAAGCACTGGAGACTCTCATGCAATACACACATACACACTTACTGAATGTCAAGCAAACTTGTGCAGCACCTCACTTCTTTGCCCTGTGGCGAGATGGAAAGCAGGAAGGTGATGTTTGCTTCCATGTCCAGTCGAGCTTTGACTGCTGTGTGAGTTGTTTTTTTTTTTCTTTTTTTTTTTCTTGAGTGAATGTCTCTGTGTGTACGAGGGCGCGTGAGATCCCATTCTGCACTGAGACAATGCATTACAAGGCTCCTCTGTGTATGTGTGTGTGTGCGTGTGTGAGAGTGTGTTAATGGTCTGTGCAGCCAACGGAACAGAGTGAAAACCTACTGCTGATCCATCCTCTCTAGGATACACAAACAAGTGTGTGTGTGTGTGTGTCTGTGTCTGTGTGTGTGTGTGTGTGCGTGTGTGTCCAACAACAAGTGAGCGCCCGCAGGCGTGTGCTACCTGTTCTTGGGGTGAAGTTCAATGGTGTGTATATTTCATCTGGGACCACCGAGTGTGTGTGTGTGTGTGTGTGTGTGTGTGTGTGTGTGTGTGTGTGTGTGTGTGTGTGTGTGTGTGTGTAATCTCACCAAAGAAGA
>JAJHUR010133198.1:0-23409 GCA_027495735.1 Lutjanus campechanus | reverse complement strand
CAGAACACAGGAGCTGCTGATCTACTGTTGCATCAATCTGTTAGTTTGTTAGTGTTATTATGTGGCATCAGTGAATCCGAACTAACCTTTTAAAAAACAGAAGTCACACAATAACACTAACTAACTAACCAATCGAGGCACCAGTAGACCAATAACTCCTGTTGTTCCCATGTGATAAAAATGACTAATTTTGCCAAAGGAGTCTGGTTAGCTTGTAAAGGACGATATCAGACTATTATAACGGCAATTTCCTGTTGGAAAAGACTTTCTGATGGCAAGGTAAAGCGATGAAAATATTCTAAATATAGCATACACTTGAACTGATATAAATTTTTTTAGGTGGCTAAAATATTTTGCTGCTGAGCCTGGTCACAGCAGGACATTGATGAGCTTGCCACACCCATAATACTGCTGCTTCTCCAAACTGGGGGTGTGCCGACGGCCATCTACTGTAGGCAATACACTGACCTCATGCAACCCCACATCAAATAATCTGAACTATCCCTTTAACTCTTTCAAAAGCACTGGAGACTCTCATGCAATACACACATACACACTTACTGAATGTCAAGCAAACTTGTGCAGCACCTCACTTCTTTGCCCTGTGGCGAGATGGAAAGCAGGAAGGTGATGTTTGCTTCCATGTCCAGTCGAGCTTTGACTGCTGTGTGAGTTGGTTTTTTTTTCTTTTTTTTTTTCTTGAGTGAATGTCTCTGTGTGTACGAGGGCGCGTGAGATCCCATTGTGCACTGAGACAATGCATTACAAGGCTCCTCTGTGTGTCTGTGTGTGTGCGTGTGTGTGTGTGTGTGTGTGAGGTCTAATCTCACCAAAGAAGAGATCAGATCAGCTCTAAAGGAGCAAAACAACCAAAATAAAAAATGGATTTTAATTTTATTCCATTACTGTGCAACACCTCTCCCTCTTTGTCAACGAGTGTGTCAAAATGAAAACGTAAATGCAACGGTAATGACAACAAAACACGGCTCACACACACACTATCTTCTCTCCCTCCGCCATTCTGTCCCTTTTCACTTTGGAGCTTATCTATCACGCCGTACACCAACCAATTTATATGGAAAACATTTTTAATGTGCGGCGACAAACGCATCGCCTGCAAATGAGACAGTCTTTTAAAACATATGGCACGCCTGTTTCATATATTAAAGGTTTTTTGGCTGAGTGATTCAGCATCTCCCAATGTTAAACACATATGGAAACACAGATAAATGCTCTTCTTTGTCTCCACAGTCTCGCGCTAGCTCTCCACGCTTGTTTCTGCAGCCGCTTTTTTTTCCTTCCCCCTTTCTACCTTTGGGAACAGAGTGGGAAGAGAGAGAACGCGGGGAAGGTATTCATTTCTGAATCATCATCGACTCAACTGTGTGATATGTTTCCCCCCGGAGGGCACGCTAATGATCCCTAGCCCGAATGACATATGTCTGAGGCCGATTAGGACGGCGCATCCTGACATCGTATCAACAGGGATCATGTCAGGCTGAATTAGTTCAGCTCCAGTTAGGTGGGCTGCAGACAAGTTTTGGGAGGTGAGACAGGTGGAATTACATCGCGAGCATGACTTGTGTGTGTGATCAAATGCAAAATGAAGCCTGGAACAAATAGAGTTTTCTCGGATCTTGTTTGATTTCAGAGCGGCAGAACTATGCCAGGCATTTGGGGCTGCAGGTGAACCTCGCTGAGCAATATCCTGCCTCGAAAAGCTTCATTTTGGTTTTGATACGAGTCGTCCTTGGCTCGGGAAAACTTTAAAGCATGCGTTCCTCCTCGCCAGCCTTTTGTTTTCTTTTCATCTCGAGTGCTTCTCTGAAATGATTTGACTGCTGCTGTTTCACACTGCCTTCAAACTCTCCTCATAAGCTGCTTCTTCCAAGTTCACAAACTGTAAATATGACTTGTCACCCGTTCAAGTTCTTCCGCAGCCAAATGGACACTGTGGCTGTGATTTAATGGCTGTGGTTTTATTTTGGAAAGAAAGAAGGACAGAGCTTACTCCGGGCTGCGGTAGAAAGAGAATAATGTGCATGGAGCATGTAATGTTTTCTTCAGTTCATTTTCTACAGCTGCATTGATGTCCAAGGAGACTTATGCACATGAACAATAGGAGAATCATTACACTGACTCCACTACACTCGACAAAAGTATCACTGAAACACTTTTGCTTTTTTCCCTATTTTTCACGAGTTGAAGTAAAAGATCTAAGACTTCTTTTGTCAACACAAAAGGTTTATTTCACTCACATTCTGTTCACAGATTTCAGACTGGTCACAATAAAAGACTTAAAATGTGCATATGTACATTGAAAAAAGATCCTGATAGGCTAGTACTTGTGGCATTTGTTGGTTAGATTGATTAGGTTTGGGTACAGGGAGTGTGATTCGTTAGGGTTGGGGTAAGAATATTGTGGTAAGCCAATCAGAGGAAAAGCAGAGTGGGTCATGACTTTGCCCTCCTGGGACAAAAATGGAATTTGTCGCCCTGTGTGAAATAGCTACACTTAAGTGCCAAATAAATGGGTTTTTTTCAAGATAAAATGTCCAAAGCACACCTGTCAGGTAGATGGATTTTCTTGGCAAATCAGAAGTGTTCACTAACACATATTTTAACAAAATTTTGAACAAAATTTGGAGGAAATCAACTTTTTGTGTGTACAGAAGAAGTCCTGCTGTGTTGTATGTGTGTGTTGCATTTATATATTTGTTTAGTATACAGAATAAAACCACAACACATCTTTAAATACATGACTGATAAACATACATTTGTGAAATGCTTTCGTCACCAGTGAGATCATATCTAAGCAGCACAAATTCCAACTGCATGACTCATATTAACCACTTTGTCGACTTGTTAGTTTCTGCTCAACGTGTAATTATGATATCTCCAAAAGCACTTGAAGACAGAATAAGGTGACAGCAGTACGTGGGTTTGCTGCTGCTAAACTAGGCAAAATGTGCAGGGAGTTCGTCATTGGAGAGGAAGCCAGAACATTTGAGGCGAGCAGCCTTGAAATTTAGATTGCATCAGATTCTCTTTCCATTTAATGGAGTGCCAGACTGCATTAACTTGAATCACTTATGCTAAATGCAGGGCTATTCATATGGTAAGTGGCGCTGGGTATGTATTTTTCCAGCGTGAATTTATGGGTATCTGCGTAGTAAAGATATGAAAAGTAACAACTGTTTTCGTTAGGTAAAATAGCATGCAAACAGAGAGAGAGGAACCCAAGGGCCTTGTTGCCTATTATGCATTCAGCATTTTCATTTTCATACACGACAGCAGGAGATACAAAGAAGTCAGCTGGAGTGTTAGTGTGTGTGTCACCTCTGGTTGGAGCATCCAAGACTGTGTGCAGGCTACAGCGGATACTTAGTCTCACTGAACAATTAACACAGAAAATGATTAAATTGTTAAGTGCATTACAGCATGACCAAATTGAGAGCATTTCATTTTGCTCACGTCCACTGACAATTTCTATTGTAATAATATCCTAGTCGTTTCATAAGGAGAATTTCCCCATAGAACAATGCTTAAGCTGCAACATATAAAATGTGATTTATAATAGGCAGCACCAAAACTGATCCATATTAATGCCTCTTATTCTTAAAGATTCTCAGAGGTTTAAATCTGTTAATACACATGGTAGTCTCTGATAAAAAAAAAAAAAAAGAGTAGTAGCAAAATACAGTACCAGTGCATTAAATATGCCTCAGAAAAGCCTATTGTGTTTCAAAATGATTTATTCAGGAAAGGTAACAGAAACAGCACCCATAAATGGTTATCTTATCAAGATTAAGAGGTTAGCAAACAGCTGCTTAGTTACGCATTCTGGAGATATGGAGAAACATTAGCATCCCACTTAAGTCGTATTTCACCTGACAAATGTAATTCAACTATTACTGGCTTTTTAACTCTGGTTTGGTGTCCATACATTCCTATGAAAATCATGTTGAGCTGATGTAGCTATAGCTACCTTTAGCATGCTAGTTTAGAATTTCTTTACCAGCAGTCTTCATCCCTCTGCTGTTTAGTAATGGGCACACTTGGCTAGTTGTAGCGTGTTTGGTGCTACCTGTGGTTTCATCTAGGGTGGTGAGAGCTGGAAGACTCAACCATATAGTTCAGCTGCAGGACATTAACAAAGAGCTAAAAGCTGCTAAAAGCTACTTGGAGTTGCAATAGTGGGTGTTCATTCTCAGCAAGGTTGTAGTGCTAGTAAGCCTTTCACATTACAGAGTCATTTTTAGCCAATCACTTACTTCAAGGGTAATTTATTTATAATTTATGACACATGAGATGCTAGTTGTAGTTCCATTTGTGCTGCTCACAAAAACAACAATGGACCCTTCCTAAGTCCCGCCCCATTTTGCTCTGTGCTCCAATGACAGTTGAGCAAGCTTGGTATGTCCGTCTACTTGCTACTTTCCTAATTTTTGTACTTTGAAGATGGTTAAAACATGTTACTGGGGCGCCTGTAAAAGTGACATATTCACATTTTAAATAAGCTAATGTTAGCAAATGCTAGATAGCTAAGTGGCTAATACGTAATTTACAAACATTAGCCAGCTAGTTAGGTAGCATTTTGCTAAGACTAGCTAACTTTAGGTTTAACTCTATACGTTGCTTTCAGAGGTAAAGGAGAAAGTCGACAGAGGTAGCAAGTTTGCTCAACTGTTATTGGAGTGCAGAGCAAAAAAAGGCCATACTTAGGAAGGGACAACTATATCTAAAAATGACAAGAAAGGGGATGAATAAAGTCATAAAATTTAAAAATAAATATTCATGGTGGAATACTGAGGACTAGCTCTAAAAGTCTGAGGAAAAGATGCTGTTCTGAAATCTGGTGGTAAGGAAATGGATACTTCTATATCTCTTGCCATATGGCAGCAGAGGGAACAGTCTGTGGCTGCGGGGAGTATTGCCTTTTAGTATTTTATAACATTTATTTTAAAAATATGCATTTTTTGTATATTTCAGGTGTAATATTCACATTTATACAGGCTTTAGGGCCCAATAAACTGAAGCTTTGTTGCTCTCAAACAAAAAAAGGACACATCGCAAGGCTTTTAAATAACTCTATCTGAAAGTAATTTTCATTCATATTGATGGTGGGTAGGTAAAGCTATCTAACTCAGTCATCTCATTGTCTTCCAGGCTCCGATCAATATGAGCCTGTTATGCCATACAGAGCTGACAGAGTGTGGGTTAACAATGCATCGTGGGAAAACCTATGAACCTGGTGTAAATGCAACATCAAGGTCTAGTTTTACTAGCACATTATTCATTCGATGCTCATCATTGGGCATCGTTTTTGACCTTCACTTATACTGTGCTTCATCATCACCTACACTCAGTTGATTGACCTCCAGACTCTTCAACAACTCACACAATATATTTCTATGCATTCAACACATGCTGCTGAGCTGCACCACTGCAGCAGCTGCCTGTACGCTGCCTCCTTCAAGGGCACCTCAACTAAAGTTACTGAAGAAGAGAAAATCTCCATCATGTGTGGTGGAGTACTTACACAACCATAAGTTTACTCTTCCCATTGCTAACCAACAATCCATCCATCTGCCCATGGATGTTGACCCTACCACCATCCTGATGTGCAACACCTACCGTTGGCTGGGCTAAAACCTTTTAATTCATTGGCACTGAATGCACCTGCATGAATTTCCCAAGGGCCACAGGTTGGACCAGTCAATGGTGGTTAAGGCATGTATGTGCGTGTGTGTGTGTGTGTGTGTTGGGGATGGAGAAATGGGTGGTGGAAAGGTCATCATGAATAGTGCATGAGGGTGGGTGGGGTTGGGTTGTTCAATGTCCATCCCCTCCCTGCAGATGATCTCCAGCTGGTTTGGGTGGGGGTTTGTGACCAGCTCAGTGCAAGTGTGTGTGTGTATCTCCTCCATATTCATGCTTCAACCTTACCCATATGTATTCAGCTCTACATGAGACCATTTACATCCTGGAAATCGGGCTGGAAATAATGGGACGTGACGTAGGGGTGGGAGTGTGACCTTTGACCCATGCTTGTGTGTGCACGCATGGAGGAGCTGTTCAAATAAAGAGCTTTGATTGGTGTAAATAGTGTGAATTGATGCCTTGCTTGCAAAAACATTTGCAGGGACACAACAGAGATGGCTTCAATAAAAAAGTAATTCTCAAAGCTGCCCTGTCGATTACATTTCAATCCAACTTCATCAGTCAACATACACAGACAGCGTCTGGCTGAATAGAGGGATGGACACATCTCACATGGTTTAGTCGCTCTGATATATCTTTTAATATCCATCTACCCTGCACTGAATAGGATTAATAACAAGGCAGTCAGGTACAAATCTTCAACCATCCGCTCCTTTACAAAAATGAGACTAATCAGTAGCAGGGCAGGGCTGATACCTGAGTCGGCAGTCGCAAAAAAAAATGAAAGAAATTACACCAAGGACTAAAATCTAACTGAATTATTGAGAGGTTTTGTTTTGTTTCTTTTGCAAAAGTTTCCATCCATATGCAGGGCATGAGCAGTTTCCAATGAGCCAAATTCATTTTGTTTTATTGTTTTATTCTTTCTGTAATCAGATAGGAGAGCAGAATACCAGCTGGCAAAGCCAGACGATTTTCAACTGAAAATTGCTCATAAACATAAACATCAATTAGAAGTAAATGGCTAAGAAATACAATTTTCATGTTTAACTCTTTTTGGCATATTTTTGGCAAACCACTCTGAATACAAGAGTGAATATGATTGGGGTCTAATTTTAAATGACTCCCCGAGAGTGAGCATAACAATAAGAAAGTGATAAATAAGGACATTCAAGTACTGCGGCTGTCACATCAGCATGACTAATAGCCACAAAATGATGGTATTTTATCACAATGTAGCTGTAATTTGTGGAGTTAAAGGGCTGCTCCACTGTTTTCACATGCCAACTTGAGTTATTAGTCACGGGTAGTACTATAGTACTAAAGCAGTCTATGAAAACACCTGTATTAAGTCTTGTGAAGTCTGAAAAATTAACCCTGATAATGTTGGGCTTAGACAATTCTCAACAGGAAGCCTGCACTTCAATTTTAAGTGTTTTTACAATAATGCTCCGCTCACATGTGGTCACAATTAATGGACATTTTATGCCATTTATTGTGAAATAATTGAATTGTCAATTGTAAATTGAGAATGGTTTAATTTTATGGTAATGTACTATTACACTTGCAAGAGCAACAACCTGGTGACAACCCAGTGAAACAAAGACACAAAGTTATCACACGTCTGTCCATCCTAGGAAGAGGGTCCCTCCTCTGTAGCTCTCCCTATCCCTCTTGACGGAGGTTTTTCATTACACGATCAAGGGTCTTCTTCTCCTATAGAGGTACTGCATTTTTTTCATTTATCTTATGTTAAACAAAAATGTAAACTTATGTTATATTACTAAATTAAAGCATTGAGGTCTATTCATGATTTTGCACAGGGATACTAACCTAAAAATCTATTTTAAAACACAATCTTACAATGGTAGATGGCTCAGTGATCAATGACTGTCAACCATCGGCCGAATCCTAATTTATCTAACACGCTGGATTTTCACGGAAGTTCCTTGGTTTATCGCGATTTTGGGTAGGTTTAGCTGATAAAAGCACTTTGGTTAGGGTCATTTCAAATAAATATTAATAAATAAATCTCATCAAGTCATCACAGACTTTTGAATAATGGTGTCTTGCAAGATTGCCTATTGTGGTGGAAAACAAATGAAACATGTTCAAGATAAACAGTTTTGCAACTTGCCGTGTACATTTCTATACATTTGCTTGATATGTTAACAGAAAACGTATTTCAGTCGGCATCAAGTATTTGCTGTTGCATATCAATTGTATATAAATGTCGTTTCTAGGGGATAGGGCTGCCTTTAAACAAATTTGGTAACATGAATGAGAAAAACAATGAAGAAAAACACATCGCTCTGGAACCTGGTGAAGTGGCGTTGCGAGAACATAAGCGCCCAATCAGAGCTGAGTATGTAAATTCCGTTCATATTCAACACAAACACATTTGCAAGCTTGTCGGTCACAAGAGGCACGAGAGAGCCTGCCACTTTGAATCCTTCTATGTGAAGGAGGCGCAATTCACTTCTCTCTGCATCCACTTATCGGCAGATACAAAGAATCTGTCAACCTCTCTGTAAATTCATATTTGCATCATTTAAAAGCTGTCTGACTGCACATGTCTGACTATAAAGAATCCCTAAACAGCAGCGGTGGCATCAAAAGCAAGCCCGATGCAAAACACAGTGAAAAATTCAAGACCTCTCATGAATGTTGAAGGAATTTTAGCACGTTGTCTGAGGGGTGAATGGGAGACAAAAGCAAATTAACTCACTTTAACACTCCAACTTGAAATGTGGAGATAATGGCTCGGAGAGTACCACTGATCTGAAACCAAACAGGCTCAAAGTGTTCATCCTCAAGAGGCCTTTTCTAATATTCTGGCCCGGTGAAGTGTCAGTGCTGAGAAACGTGTCAGAAAATGTGTTGGACTGAGTTATTATCACCCCAGGTACAAGAACAGCAAGTGCCGACCCCCGCTCCACAAAAAACTCCACCAGTACTCTCATCTATCCCGTCTCCTTCTTCTCCCTTCACTCTCTATCTTTGACACATCAGTCCTTCATTATTAATATTTACACCGTTTCTCTCTTCCCTCAGAACTTCTCCCACACACACACACACACACACACACACACACACACACACACACACACACACACACACACACACACACACACACACACAGGCTTCAATAATTGATACATTTCCCAGCACTCTGTCTAAAAATAGTCTGATCAACATTGCCTTATTCCTGCTGCCTTTTTTCCCTCCCTAAAAAACGGGATACAGAGTCAAGGACGGACTGAAAACTTTGGACACAAAAACTGGAAAAGGAGCTCACACCTGACACACACAAACACACACATTAATCCTCGATTCCATGGAGGTGAGAGTGATAAAAATGAGGGCCTGAGGAAGATGTACAATGTTGCACCTGGGGTATTAATAACACAACGCTTCCTGCTCAGCACTGATCCCCTGTTGGGCCCTCAGGCAGCAGCATATGGCCCCAGCAACACCCAAACACATAAAAAGCCAACAAGACTCGATATTAGCTTATGCAATGCCGGAGCAATCCTGCATAATCCTTGACTATCCTTGAATCCTTATCCCGCCGTGGACGATCCGACCGGAGGTTTAAAAGCTACAAAAAGCGCAGGTGCACAACACCGGGCCTCAGACACCACCAGCGGAGTATATTTGCTGTGTCGAATGCCTAAAACCTAAAATGGCTGAGACAGGGTGCATATTTCAATCAATTTCCTGGAAACAAAATTAAATGAGGCAGGGAAATGATGAAAAGCCTGTGAGGAAGTTTGAGAGCACACGCTTCCTTTTCCAAAATCCCTGACTCTCTTTCGGAGGAGGCTTTGATTTTCTTTCACTATGAGCACCGTGCCCTCCCACTTCAGCTCGGTGGTGCTGCTGGGAGAGAACCAGAAAAAGAAGAAGAACAAGGAAAAGGAAAAGAAGAATACGTGCACTGTGTTTATTTATGTTTCATGTGATAGATGAGGTTTAACGTCCGCAGCAGTGTTACGTTCCCTTCGTCTCCACCCAATTACACCAAGTTTTAACAGTACAACATATCCAGTAGTGTAAATGAGATGGTAAATAGCACCAAGAGAATTAATTTTTTATCACAAAGAGTGAAGGTGTAATTACATTACAGAGAGCTCCAATTAGTGCTCTATCTTTCCCCAATGGTTCAAAGTTGCATATCTATGTGGGATACACTACGAAGTGTTGATTTTTTTTTCTCTCTTCTACAGAGTCTTGCGAATCTCTGCACCTTCTACCACATGGCAGCAGCTCAAACCGTGAATGCAGATGGCGAGCGTGGCTCGGTTTGTGTACGTGTGTGTTACTCAAGGCAGGGAGCAGAGAAATCCTGATCCTTACTTTTGATTCTGCTCACTGATGCAGCCTCTGGCCGTGCCATCCCGGCACAGTTCATACTCTATGTGCTCATCGTAGTGTAATATATCTCTATAATATAGGTTTCCAAGATTAAGGCGCATGTGGTCCTGTAGCTCAGCGAGATGACAAAAGCCTGAGTTATGGCTTCACTTCCCACCTGGGCCTACATATGTTTGCATTCACAGTAAATAAAGCTGGATAAAAGCTGCACTAAATAGCGGCGGAGCACCATGCTGCTGCACTTACAGAGCTGGAAGATACAGAAGCACCCACTGACATGAACTCTGGGGTCTTTCTCAGCTTAATTAGGATGCAACTGCACTTTTCAAAGGGAAATTTCCTACAGTAAAAGATTTCAACACTGCAAGCATAATGACTCATCTTCATGTAGGGATGTATGCTGCATATGTCACCTCCATCTGTGATATTTAACAATCTGGACACATTAAAGAACCCTCTACTCTCACATTTCTATGTATCTTCTTCCATCACTGCAGTTATTAATTTTAATGTGGAAGCTTAAAGATGGAATCTTTGCACATCAGCGCCTGACAGGGATGTACAGTAAAAGCGGTCTGTCTGACAAATGTCACAATATAAATATTTGATGATATGCATCATGGAGTTAAATAAATTTCAGCTCTGCTGTGAAATGACATTTATGAATGGACGCTCCAACAAGCAACCATTTTGGATTTTCATATAAGGAGCAGCACAACAAGGCAACAGAAAGATGAGAAAGTTTGAGGCATATATATTTGTAACTTAAAAGTCAGTTTACTGTCTTTTCCTGGAGTTTTCAACTGCATCTCTCGATCTTTATAGGGGATGAGGTTTGCTCAGTTTTTATTGCAAGTGTGAAACCTACTTCCAAATGTGGAACTACTGAAGAATGAATGAAGGGTGCTGAAGGCTGAAGGTCCAGTTTGGGATCCTCAGAAGTTTGTTTTTTTGCAGATGATGTTCTATTAGCTTCATCAGACCATGACCTTCAATGCACACTGGGGCACTTTGTAACTGAGTGTGTGAAGTGCTGGAATGAGAGTCAGCACCTCCGAGTCTGAGGCCACGGAAACCATGGATTGCTCCCTCTGGGTAAAAAGTGAGTCGCTGCTTCGGACAAAGGGGTTTAAACATCTCAGGGTCTTGTTCACGTGTGATGGTAAAATAGAGCATAAGATTGATAGGCAGATTGGTATGGTGTTAGCAGAAATGCGTGCGTTTCTACAGGATGAATCTAAGTTCCTACCCTCGCCTGTGGACAGTGCCTGAAAGAATGAGATCACGGATACAAGCAGCCAAATGAGTTTCCTCTGTATGGTGGCTGGGCTCAGTCTTACAGACAGGGTCACATTAAAAGGAGCCAGCTGACCTGATCTGTGCATCTAATTGGGGTATCTCCTGGACACCTCCCATTGGAGGTTTTCCAGGTATGTCCTACTGGCAGGAGAGCCCCGGGTAGACCCTGAACTTGCTGGAGGGATTGCTGGGAATCCCTCGGGACCCCCTAGGATAAGATGGAAAACGTTGCTAGGGACAGGATGGATGGAATACCCTGCTTAGCCTGAAGCCACCACGACTCAACCCTGAATAAGCATAAGAAAATGGATGGATGGATGATGAAGGCTATAAGATGCAGTTGAAAGCTCCAGAAAAAAGTAGTGAGTGGACTCTGAGTTTTGTTTTGCAGTGTAAAATGCAAATCACCACTATACGGTTGCACAACAGTGTTCTCTCCACTTGTCCAGTGAGAAATCATTAGCTTTAGGTTAATTTATGCATTAAACATTGGTCTTAGTTTTTATTTGAAACAACATTAAAAAGATTTTCAGCTTTTAATTAATATTAACAGGAATTTGTTCATCAAGCTACAGTGCATAAACCCCTAACTGTGCATCAAATAAAACAGTGAGCTGTGTGTATGATGACATTCTCATCTGCTAATCTTCCCAAAAAATCAGTTTTATCTTCAACAGCCTGCATTTGCTTTGGTCTTATCTACATTGTCTTCTCTGCCGCAGCAATGACCCAAATTCATCCTATCTGATCTCAAATGTTTTTGATGCGTTGTGATCTCCTCGTGCCATCCGATCCCTGTCAATCATGTCTGGCTCATCCAAGGAGACAACAACCTCGACGATAGGAAAATAAATAAGTAAAGCACCCACAACTTTGCCATGGCTTGCGAGTACAAAAAAAAACAAAAAACGTTTAAAATATTTAAACAAGGACGTGTGAATAAATCTGCAAGCATATATCTTTCTTAAACAATGCAGCTACATCTTCCCACAGTCTCCCGAGGAAAAGTAAAAACCCAATTAGAAAAGCAAAACCGAGGAAGAGGAGCTTTGGTTGAGCTTTTACATCCCGTCTGCACAGCAGAGTCTCAGTTTTTTTTAGGAAGGCAAAAAAGCATTACTGTGATAATCCTGCTTTTCATTATGTGCAATATTAGCTATGTTTAATCTTGATTGAAAGCCTTTTCCTAAATATAAAGAAAGTGGCTACAAATTCAAACGGTTGATGGCTGAGGTGTACCTGTGTGCTGCATATAGTTCAGAGGAGTGTGGCAGGATAAAGTGAAGTGTGCGATGTCTCTGCTGATTTCTCTCCTTGCTCATTAAAACTTGATGAACCTGAACACTCCCTCTAAAAGCAGCAGCGGCTCTTTGACAGAGCGGGCCTTGACTCTGCCCATTAGCATAATGTGTGCAGTGATAGAAATGGCCAAGATCATGAAGGAGACAGGATTTAAGGGGAAGTTGGGCTTTCTGAAAAATCTTTATACCAAGAAACTTTAAATAATTCTCAAACTGTTTCTGCCAAACTTTTCCATTTATTTTTTTTCCATTTATTTTATTTCCTAACCACGTTTAAAGATTTAATAATAAAAGCTGCACTGATTAAATTACTAAGCGTAGTGTGAAAGGTGCCGCTCGTAGTGCCAGTTCCCCTCAGCTGCACGGAGAGTTTTTAGGATCTGTCATGTCATTGTTTTCATTTTTAGCAGTTTGCAGCTGCACTTAGCAACTTTTGGCTCATCAGAAACTGATAATCCTACTGTGCACCACCTGGGACAAAAGGCAGAGAGTGCATGTTTCAGTCCTAGTTGATTTGTCATAAATGAAACAGAAAAGGAAGCTAACAAACCATTAGCTGAGAAGATTAATTGCTTTTTAGTTAAAAAAAAAACTAAAGATAATCAGTTGGCATCACGTCCAGAGTGTGCACGCAATGTGTTCTGTTCATTGAAATCCAGTGCCAGAAACTCTGCTGGAAACAATACAATATATAGAGCCAATCACAAAATGCAAATACACAGAATGGCTAATTCTGAGGAAAGACTGCTATGACTATGAACACAGTAGCATCAAAAATGGGCTTCTACATCACAAAAAGAATAAATAATATGATGGTGAAGGATGCATGATGTCAGGAGAGCTCGATCAGTTATTGGCCTAGATTATCGTGTACGATATTCAGCATTTTTATGATTATCAAAATCTGTGGGTGTTTTTTATCCAACTGCAGGTAAGATAACTTCATTTTTTTTTTTTAAGTGCAACTTTTCAGCTAAGACTGGCTGAATGTTGAAAACTCAGATTTTTAATTAAACATATGTCTAAAGGCATTTCAACAAATACACCATGAAAGAAACATATCAGTTGACGTTTTGTTTGCTTGAGTAACTGCACAGTATATGCACTGTAATTACCAGAAGCCACCCGGCGCTCTTTTCCTTTACTCATTCTAGAACCTACTGTCCTGGTCCGATACTAAACATCCAGCTCTTCCTCTATCTGCTGTGTGTAACGAAGATTATCTCCTGTGTGACAAATGAACGTCTCCCCAGTGTTTAGAACAGCAGATTCTAATACCTTTGATGACTGGATGCTGCATAACTCGCTGCAGCAAATCAAACGGTCCATAGACGGGAGCAGCAAAAACAGAGACGAGTTTATATGTAATGTTGCAGATTGCGACATTTAAAAATTTAAGCAGCTTCTCAAAAGCTGCATCTGAGACGGTTAAATATGCATGGCCGTTTGCAAAATTTAACTTCGTGGGGACTCGGCGAGATCCCTTCAAAGACAAACCGCAGATCCCCGGACCTTTCACTGAACAGGCCTTGGATTGGAACATAATTCACCGTGTATCACTGTTTACTCCATATGCGCTAGTGTATACAGCAAAAAGCCAAATTTGAGCTGGTTTGAGTTTGCATAGGAAATGTATTTGGTCAGCGAGCAGCAGGGATAGACCAGATATCATCTCATACTTAAGTTGGCTTTATGGTGCATCCTTTGACAAACACCAATCCCTGTTTGTTTACCTGCTTTGGCTAGAGGGCGTGCTGATGCATAATAATGACAGTGTGTATATGTGTTCATATGTGAGCATGTGTGTGTGTGTGTGTGTAACCAGCGCCTGAAGCTATCCACCTCCTATCTCCAACGCCATATCTCATCTTTTGCAGGAGGACTACTGTGACCAATCTAACACTGCCCCAGGAATAGAAAGTGTGTGTGTGCGTATACGTGTGTGTGTTGGCTGCCATCTGCCCCTGCCACCGCCCTGTCGCTCTGCAGCAGCCACTGACCTGTGCGGCCGTCTAACAGGAGCTCTGAACCTGGCTGCCATCCCTAACAGACCGGGTTCAGACCCTCTCCAGACGAGGAGAAGAAGGGGGGGGGATAGCCAGAAAAACTCGGTTATCTGATTGAAAGACAAAAGTAGGAAGCTTCACATCATCACCCAAACCAATCCCTGTTCCTCTCAGCTATAATGGAACTGGTCGGGGGGTGGGGGAAGTGATTGAATCGTAGCGTGGCATCAGATGAACTCAGCATGGCGCTGAGGTAATTGCACATTCTTTTCTTTTTTTTTCTTCTTTGGTGCTTCTGCTCGCACATAAAAGTCTCATTTTGAACAAGAGGAAATGTATTGCCTCTCAGGGGATTGATGGGTGTTACATGGCTTTGAGTCTCTGTATTAAACCCCTTCGTGGGCGTAAATGCATTGACCGCATGCTGCGTTCAAGCCCGGCTGGGAGAAGACACCTATGACCGTTCTTTTGGCAATGATTTATTTGTTTGATCGGGGCGATTTTGATCTTTTATTGAATGTCATTCGGTGATGTTGGCCTTTGATGTGACAGAGAAGGGGACAGCTGAGGTACTGATGGTGAAATGCATTCTGGGACCATCTGAAAGTGTGCTCTGTGTGAGCGTGTTGACTGTGAGAGGCTCCAATTGGGCCGAACTGTTTTAATTAAAGTTCACTATCTGCTTCCAACAAACACCCACTTTCACACACACACATGTGCACAAAGGTGCTAAGTCCTCCCCCCAGGCTGACAAGCCCTCAGCGCCGGGGTAAAGTGGAAGGGATTTCTGGGAGAGGGAGGAAGAGGAGGCGGAGGAAGGAGAGAGAGGGAGATAAATCAAAGGTGGATTTCAGTTCAGGTCAATTTCTGAATGATGATAACTTAATATTCTCAGGATGGTGGATGGTGGAAGTGCTTATGTCTGAGTTGTTGCTCATATTCTTTCTTTCCCTTCTACTTCTGTTTTTATTTTCTTTCATCAGTTTCTCTCCTTTCTTACTCTTGTTTTCTTTTCTCCCTCTGTTGTTCTTTCCCTCCCTGTCCCCTTCCACCTTATTGTTTCTTCTCTTCCTCCTTCTTTCCAGTGTACTGATAAGTGATATTTTTCAGGTTACAAAACTGTTACCAACATTTTTTTGCTTGTGAAATCTTAGTGGGGTAGTTCAGATTATTTTGAAGAGGGTGGTGGTCAGCATTGTGGACAGGGTCAGCAGCAAAACATATTTTAGCACCTAAAAAAAGTGTGTGCAATATTTATAAGATTTTCACAGCTTTACTTTGCCATCAGACAGCCTTTTTCAAAAGGAAACTACCATTACATAAGCAAAAAAAACAAACAAAAAAACATCGCTCTCTTCAAAGCCACCAGACTCCTTTGGCAAAATCAGGTCATTACCTCACAGGTGATGGGATGCTGGTCTACCACTGCTTCGGTTGGTTAGCTTGTTTGTGTTATTGTGTGATTTCTACTATCCCTACCCCTTTAACACTAAGCTATGGGTGCTAACAAATACTCATCACAAGAGGTCAAACTTTTCAAAAGCACAAAAATTAGAAATAAAATCTTTGAGAAAGTCAGTAAAATGAAACAGAATTTAGTGGAGCCGATTTTGTTTTCTTGTTTTTGACCCTGGTAATCATCTCCTGTCCCTTTTTTCGGGGTCCCGGCCCACAGGTTGGGCAACACAGTTTTACAGTTCATTGTTCACTGTCTCAGCACTGAGCCTTCCACAAACTTCCAGAGAGCCTGTGTAACTTCCTCCATAGCAGCAGCGGTGCCGTTTTGTGTCCCCGTTTCCTCCCTTTCCTACCATGCATGAGCTACATCCATGACTAATGGATTGAATTAGACACACACACACACACACACACACACTCATTATTCACTAGAACACTTCCTGCAGACATAAACACACCTGGTAGGTTGTGGCCACGGTTGGGGGTCTTTGTGCTGTTTTGAGTGTGTTAGTGTGTGTTTGTGTGTATCTTGAGACTGTAGTTTAGTCTGCAGTGGTGCCTGTTTGTGTGGAATGTGTTTTTGTGTTAATTTTAGAGGGAGCAGAGTAAATAGAGGAGATAGGGAGCAAAATGATTACGAAGAGGAATGCACACTGCAAAAAGAAAACAAAAATATCCAGTTCAAGTGTGTAAAACCATTGTTAATCTTGCCACTATCACAGCTGATTAAACACTGATTCAACCTATCAGGCGATATCTAAAAAGCAACAATCTCGAGTACCACCAGTTACTGTGTCCTTGAATCAAACTCTAACATCTTGATGAAGCAGAGGTGGATTTTCACATATCGAGTGATAGATGGCGCGATATGTGAAAATGAGAAAAAATGCACCGAAAATTAAAATCAAATTAATGTCAACCTGCTGATGAACTTTTACACTTATTATAAGGCTCGGTAATAACCAACTGGTTACTGTAAAATTAAGTTTTGAGCTGTAGTGACAGGAGACAGCTGTGGGAGATGAGAGCCGTCTGACACCAGTGGGAAATGTCACAGCTAATACGCATCACATGTGGAGGGGTTCACACTGCAAGTCTTGTTTCCTACAAGATATGTGTGCGTGTGTGTGTGTGTGAGAGAGAGAGAGAGAGAAAGAGAGAGAGAGAGACAGACGTGAGCTCACTTGTCAATGAAATTCCACATGTGTGAAGCACATGTTGAGTGCATGTGTGTGGGGATACGACTGACTGAATTTGAGTGCTTTGCCGTTATTTGATGCACAACCCATTCAGCCATACATCAACCCAGACACAGAGATAAAACACTTCAGTCTGAGCTGTGCTGCTGCATATATGTGTGTGTGAGAGCTTACAGGTTTATCGATTGTCGAGGAAGTTAAAAACACACACGAAAAAAACTGTATTATTCATGAAGTGGAGACAAAATCATCACGCTAGAATGCAACACATAAGCATCTGAAACTATTTCTGTCCTTTAAAGGGCGACTGTAGTGAACTTGGTTGTGTGTGTGGATCTGCTGTCTCACATACTACTGGACACATCAGCTGAACATTATTGACTGTTTTATTTTTGTAAAGGCCCCTGGTTGCTTGGAATGTTCAAAATAAATTTAAAAAAATATTAATATTAATGTTAATATTGACAATGTTTGAATTAGACTTACAGTCCTAATTAAGTCAATACAGTAAAACGCATTAAGGACATTCAGTTCTCTATCTAAATCTAAATCTAGAACATTTACACTATACTACACTGTACAAAAACTTTTTCCAGAACTTTGCAAATCTCTGCTGGTTGTATCTGGCAGTGTGGTGGCATTGCAGTAGGTGCTTCACCATCTGTTGCCTGGCAGGGATCTGCACTCTACTGAGTAAATTCTTTTAGTTATTGTAGATATTAGATATATTACTCCATTTCCATAACGTTGGGGGTGGTAACAAGAGATGGACAAACAAGATGATGGGCAAAAATTCAAGCAGAAGGTTGGCTTTTAGTCACTAGTATGGGCAAAGCTATAAATATACTGAATCTTTTATTACCCATAATGCAATATTTTCATTAGAACTCCCCTGCTTGTTAATTCTGCTGGCTGTGTGGTACTCCTCATGACAGGTAAACTGACCTTTATGTGTAAAATTGGCAAAATGCCCCCTTAAAAATGAGCAAAATCTTCTGAAACATGTTAACTTTTTTTTTTCTTTGTTACTGTTGAAAAATAATCTTCCTTATTATTCTGGTTGTTAGAATCTGTCTCATATTTGAAAATGTAATGAAGCACTGAATTACCTCCCCATAACTGTCCCTCCTACATTCAGATTAAAATAACTTGTTCATGATATGCATTTTTTGCAGTGTAACCCTTCACCCTGACTATAACTAAGGGTTGGACCAAATATTCATTCAGAGTAAAAGCAGCAGTTTCCTCAATTTACGAGCACACACACACACGCTGTTTGCCTTCAGTGACACCAACCCCTAATTACGGAGTTACAGAGTGTACTAGGGGTGCATGAGACTCCAGTGGAAAAACAAGCTCGACTGAACGAACGCTGAGCTGATACACACACACACACACACACCAGCCTGCCTGCCTGTCGGCTTATTATGGGAACCCTTTGACATGTTTCACAGGACTTTCTGTTTTTATGCTCTTCACATTGTGTGAATGTGGAAACTTGCTATTCACACAAAATAAGACCTGTTCAAATAACCAAATTACGGAGCTGCGCAGACACACACGTTCATATGCTGCGCACAGCCAGGAAACACACAATAACTCCCATCTCTAAAAAAAAATAAACACAACAGCTAAATTGTTCAAATTGTTGTCAATTCTTCATTCTGTTTCTATTTCTCACCTCCTCTCTTTCTCTCTTTCATTATGGAAATGAGCAGGCAGGCAGATGTGCGAGGTTGTTGGAATACTAAGCACAGTATGTATTTCTTGTCTCTCATAGACACTTGGAGGTGCAGCGCTAAAAAACAGAGGGCGATGTAATGTAATGATGAGTTAAATGCATGGGAAGTGAACAAAACAATATACACGTACAGCGAGGGTTGGAGGAAATGAATTCCCCTCATTTCACCCACGGTGCACAAAACATTGTATTTTCTCATATCAACTACTTCAGACAGACACATGCATAAATATAGAGATCATGTTCCTTCTGAATATAGCAGTTGTTTTGGTCCTCAACACAGCACAGCTGGAGCACAGTGATTGGTCGGGAAATAAAATGACATAAGGGAAGAAGAGTTCTCACTCCGACTCCCACAGTGATGAATTTTATTTTTAAATTGAATGGCTGGTTATCGCCGCCGCTTGAATGCTGACCACTTAGGCCCAAATGATATTTTCCACATCCCAATAGTCACGGTGGTCCATGTGATGTAGATGATATTTCATCTGCTGCGGCCTGCGATCCTCATGTATCGTGACTTTGTGGATTGTACAAGCACAGCAGCCGTACGTGTGTGGAACGCGTCCACATGTGTATCGGGGTTATAGCAGTGCTGGTGGAGACTGTATGAGAGTTGCGTACAAGCACCCTACAGCTCCTTCAGTAAAATTTCTCATTAGTTTCATCCTTGACGATTGAATTCTGGTGTACAGAGCGCAGAGGCCGCTGCAGTAAAAATTTAAGGCGGTCTGGCTCATGGTCTGATGAATCTAATTTTCTTGTTTGTGCATGTAAATGCATTTTTAGAGTGATTTCTTTTTCTTTTGGAGTGTAAGGGAAGAAAACCCTAAAGGAAAAACCTTTGAAAATATATTCAGCCGATACGAGATCTAGAGCTGAGGCTCTAAACCTTTTTGAGTCACGACCCCCCAGAATTATCAGGTTGGTGATCGCAACCCACCCTGCTCTGCCTGGGAAACTCAAACACAAACACATAACATAAGACGTGACTATTAAATAGGAAATTAATTGCAATACTTCCTTGAGATGTTAGCAAAAGAGGCTGATACAGTATGTGTACTGTATATTCACATAGACAACCATATATGTTCTATATGTTTTCATTCAGCTTTGAGGAGTGTTACAAGGTCCTGATGCAGCAGAGAAGAATTAATATGGAGAATTATTGTGGAAAAATGACTCATAATTAACTGATATGTAAAATAAAATGTACTGGGTGAAGTGAGGAAAGTGTTTTGTCTGTCCAGTGGAACAGTCAAAAGTCTAGAGTCTGTCTGTTTTTTTGTTTTTTCTTATTTCTGCCTTGCACATGGCATTGAGGCTGCTATGCGTTCACATGATGGTCAACTGAAAGACAAAACCAACAATTCTGGACATAACAAGTCCAGACCGTACACTTAATAAAAATATAAACACATTTGTTTTTGCTCCCATTTTTCATGAATTGATATAAAAATCTAAGATTAAGAAATTTTGTTCACAAAAGTTCTCGCTGACTTTGTTGGCTGGGTTTGTTAGGTTTAGGCACGAGGAGTGGTGATTGGTTAAGGATAGGGTAAAAATAACCGAGTAAGCCAATCAGAGGCAGAGTAAGGGTGAATCATGACTTTGCATTCCTCGGGGGGAAAAGAGAATTTGGTATATGCAACGCTGTGTGAAACAGCCGTGGTACAGTGCTTAAAATATCTTTTTTCAAGATCAAACTGCACATTTTAGAGTGGTCTTTCAAAGGGGACAGTTCAAAGCACACCATGCTGTTTAATCAGCAGCTCTTTACGCCGCACCGGTCAGGTGGATGGATTATCATTGCAAAAGAGAAGTGTTCCCTAGCACGAATCTTAACATGTTTATTAACAAAATTCAAGAGAAATAAACAATTTGTGTGCACAAAAGAAGTCTTAGATCTTTTACTTCAACTCATGAAAAATGGGAGCAAAACCAAAACTGCTGCCTTTATATTTTTGTTGAGAGAACATATACACATGCATATAATCTACATATAATAACTGTGTAAACAGCGTCATGCATAAAGTATTTTTCTCTGACAGGTGGATAAACACTTTAATGTCTCTTTATCCTCCACTATGCCCCTGGCTGACACTGTGTCACACTGTATTTTAATAAGTTGTTTCCATTTACTCCCCCAGCTACAACATACACTGTATATTGTCTGTGATTCTGTGCATTTCTTTACACTGAGGGAAAATGACACAAACATTCAAATAGGGATTTTCAGTCTTTTTCTCTTTGTTTCTCTCTTTGTCTCAATATCTTCTGCCCTCTGTGTCGCTCTCTGCTACCATAAATCTTATTAAAGCTCAGTGAGAGGGAAGCAATCAGCATGCTATATATGTGTGTTTGTGTGTGTGTGTGTGTGTGTGTGTGTGTGTGTGTGTGTGTGTGTGTGTGTGTGTGTGCACGCGCGTCTATTGTGAAGAAAGCTAGCCAGGTGCAAATGGTGTCGCTGACATGCTGCTGGGCCATGTGTCACTGTGTTGTAATTGTGTGCAGTGAAGCAGAATACATATACTCAACACACACATACACACACAAACACAGATTTGGGTTGACGTCATGGCTCCCAGGGCCGAAAGGGAATGACGACAACACATGTAGGCAAAGAGCTACCCACTGTGTGTGTCTGTGTGTGTCTGTGTGTTAACAGGGTGGGTGAGATTTCCTACTTACTGCAGATGGAGCAACCATATGAGCAGTGAATTATGAAGGGACTGTTTACCGGGATGGAATTAAGGGGCTCTGTTGTGACTGCATAGACTGGTCTGCCACAGCTAGTTGCACATCTGGTTGCCATGACAACGGTCAATAAATTTACCGGTACAGAAGACAAACAAACAAACAAATATCTCCACTTCTAATTTGAGAATTTGGAGGGATGTGGTCGGTTCATTCCACCCTGTGTGTGTGTGTGTGTGTGTGTGTGTGGACCTGCATTACTCATGTTGTGGGGACACCTGTTTACACGCTCACATTGAGAGGACTCGTCATCCTTATGTGGACTGCCCCCACAAGGCAAACTATTAAACTTTAGGGTGAAGACTTGGTTTATAGTTAGGGTAAAGATTAGGGTTAGGGTTAGGATTAAAGTTAGGAAAGTTGTGGTTATGGGTAAGTCTCCAGGAAATTAATGTAAGTAACAGGTCTAACAGTAAGAAAACACTCAAAAAGAAGATAAAATTTATTTATTGACAACTGTCAAAAAATATACTGAGTTTATTAAGTGCTATTTGAAGCCATTAATCACAGTCTACAATCACCAAATCATATTCTAAATACCGCTGAAATGTAAGGCGCTTTGCACTGTGTAATACGAATATTTCACATTAGCCTACAAAACTTGACAACAACTCACTAAATGCCTCACCTTTTCAGACCGAAAAGGATCACAGTGTCTGGAGGTAAATGACATTAATCACTCGGAGCTGACGTTAGCTGCCACACACTGTGGCTAATGTTAGCAGGGCTAGCAGCAGCAGCTGCTCTGCTTGCAGATTAATGTCCATGTCTGTGCTGAATGTGGTCACATGTTGCTCCAGTCGAGTGGTTACATACCAGTTTATTCTGACACAGCCTACATTCAATCTTATTTTCTTTTTCTAGATTAAAACACTGCCAAACCACGCTGGTTTTACGAGCTGTCATTTGACCAACTTTGCTGATAAAAACATGCGGGGTTGAGCGGGCCATCAGGGCATTCATGCAGGGTGAGAGCAGCTGCCGTCTGATAGGGTCACAGCCCCAACTAGCGGTGGGCAACTGCTTATCATTTTAGAGGCAACAGTTAACAGGCATTGTACATGAATAATATTATTACTGTAGTTAAACTGACTAGTATTTCTGGTGCCAACTAATGAAGGTGGCGATGTTTAATCATATAGTCAACTAATCCTATACATCCCACAACTGTGTGTGTGTGTGGTTGTGTAAGTCCAGGTCAGGTTGAGGGTAGGAGGTTCAAAATGGATAGTTTCCTGCCCTTCTTGCACACAGAAAATTCATCTGGGATACTTAACAGGAACGAACACACACACACACACACACACACACACACACACACACCAGAACACAAAGCACACACGCCAACATTCCCACAGCACACACACAGACATGGACAAAAGTTGATGCAAACTGTAAAATCGGATGTTCGGGGGTTCTGTAATGTGTGTGCGCCGGGAGTGTATGTGTGTTCGTGCACACATCCTGAGGTTCAACTGCAATCTGTAAACAATGTTTCTGGCTGAGTGAAGAAAAACAAGAAGCAAGGGGTGAAATGTTCAAGAGAGAGTAAGAGTATGTGTGTGTTAGTGTGTGTGTGTGTGTGTGTGTGTGTGTGTGTCTTTTCC
>JAJHUR010133192.1:0-34781 GCA_027495735.1 Lutjanus campechanus | reverse complement strand
ATGTTTTCTCATGGACAACTTTACATTACTGTGTTCTTGAAGGACTGTTTTATTCTAACAGCCTTTTGTCTGACTGCCTGTATCTGCTATACAATACAGTGAAACAATGACTACATGGAGGCATTTAGAAGAATAAACTGACATAATGGCAGGTCATTTTATTGTTTTTTTCTTCCAGTGTATTCACTGCTGTATGGAGCCGGAACTGACACAGGAGAGAGTTTACGTTGCAGGTCATTCCCTTTCTGTGGTGAAGCTTTCCTGTCACTCTTCAATGTCTCTGGCTTTAATAAAGCAGAACTGTTGTAAAAGTGAAAATAAACACTAGGCTTATTAGAGTGCACACTGAAATGAAATGCATAACAAAACAAAACAAACTTTCAACTGACCCTTATTATAAATGTCTGGATTTATTAAAAATAGCCTCGGTGCTGACATTAAATAGCTTCCTGTTACCTCGAACATAATTAGGGGAGACTGAGGGAGCTCTTAAGTCATGGATTTAGTCAAGGGAAACACTGACCAGTGGTTAGTCCAAAACAAACATCTTCACATGTCTTAATGAGCTCCAAACTTCCCAACAATGTTGCAGTGAAGACCACCTAAAACCAAGACCAAGTCATGAGAGATCAAGGATGTATTGAGACCGAGACAAGACCAAGACTTTGACCCAAGTGAGGGAGCATTTATGTCAGAACCTACTTTAAAAAGTAACTCATTTTATTACAGTAATTCCAACTGAAAAAAGTAACTTGTTGGGTACTTATACATTATCAAAAAATTTAAATCTGTTTGCAATTCCCTGCACATGTTGGTTGTATTGTTGTGACAATCTTAACTTTCTCTGCTCTGAGACTTCCACGGTGAAAAAGTGTCTCCATGGGCGCACTGGATGATGCTGGAGTGTTGACTCGAAGAAAGATTTGATCACGGGGAGTTTGTTCAGTATAACCACCTCAAGACGTAACTTGAGATATTCCACGATTTCAGTGTCCGCCGAGACCATAGTCTGTCTGTCTGTCCTCTGTCTCAAATATAAAAAGTCATGCCCAGTCTCCTCCTGTGATAGATACAAACACTGGTACATGTGGTGGTGGAGAAAATGCAGTAAAGTTGTTACACTAACAGACTGCTTGTTCTTGAATTGCAAAATTAACGCCTTATGTTCCTTGTTACAAGGAAAAAGTTAGTTGAAAATGTTAGAGAACTCTGGCACATTACTTTGTAATGCATTGCCCTCAACACTGGTTGGAGCTGATATTAGCTAACATTGATATTTATACATACAGCTTTCTGTGGCTTGTCTCATCATTGTTCATCACAAGCAAGAACATTAATTAGCTCTTTGTCCGAGACGGAGATGAAACAGAGTAAAAATGACGTCAATTCCGAGACAGAAACCTTCAAAATATGGTCATCAGACCAGCCTTGAGTACTACAACGCTACTTCTCAATGAATCAAGTTTTCTCCCACTCATTATCTCTACGGTTAGGTGGTGAGAGCAAGGTTAGGTTCATCTTGACAGGCAGAAGGCCTAAGGCATCCCTATAGGAATACAGTATAGATCTATATTCACACAGAGCTTGTCAAAAGTCTTTTTTACAATATAATAATAAAGAAGCCTTTGAAGGTTGATCTTATTTAGATACCAGCTTTTTTTTCACTCTGCAGCTCTGCTCATACCTTGAGAGTTACTCTCAGATCAGATACAAAGAAAATACGGAATAAGTGTGAACAGTATATGCAGCTTTTGTACATTTATTTTTATTACTTCAGATCTATTACATCATGCGTCAGAGAGAGCAGAGGCATTGATAAACTAATAAAAGTTTGCTGTGCAGTTTTTCTCTCACACACACAAAAAAAGTGGTCTATTTAGAAGTCTGGGTATTTGTTCTTCAACTCTTCAGAAGCAGATGTTTGTAATTATTTCGTGTTAATTGGCCAACTTCTTGCTGTGTGTGATGTCTCCTCAGGAAGTAGGATTTCAGGTAAGGAGGGAGACATTTTTTGGCTTTGCAGCAAAGTAACCGAACTCCTGTTAGAGCCTTGTGTTCTCTCTGCCTCCCCCGTGGAAGCCAGACCTGCTCATGTGTGGTGGAGCATCAAAATAACCTGGCTATTGCTATTTAATCGCCATTCTGGACCCCTGCTCCAATTAGCTTTCTCTAATAAGCTCATAGAGATAGGTTGCAGAGTTCTCCCTTTCATGTCACTGCTCAGAGAATCCATTTAAAATGAACGTGTGGTGAAATATGCGGCACACGGTGCCTAGCTAGCCATTGATGTGTGCATTATTCCAGGGTGATGGACAGACGTGAGGACTTGTACATAGTGTGTGATATCTGGGGCTCTTTCCTCTGTATACACACACAGACACATCCAACCTCCCTTGCCGCTTACATCTGTTACCATGGTGATGAGAGGCTCAGAAATGATGGCCCTGAGGCTCGTTAGGGCCAGTGTCAAAACTGGCGATGTACGGCCAGCGTCCAAATATTCCTCCTGCTGTCTTCTCGCCTCTTTTCAGCATCCATTCTTTAGCAAATGGAGAACACCTGACCAGAAGAAAAGCCGCCTGCAGATTTTCTTGTCAATTTCCTCCCTGCAATGTTATATTGGCAATTAGCAAACTCACCCGTGCTACAGCTGGCATCAAAGCACTCTTAACAGCAACATGAGACTTTTCAGTTAGAAATTCCACTACAGAAGAATCTGCATCAGAATATTCTCTTCCTGCATCTGATTTATTCATGAGGGCGAACAAAGCAATCAGATGAGGAAATCTCCCAAGTGGTTGGTTCATGTGTGTTTTGTGCAGCGCAGAGTGTTGGGAAGTGCTTTGGCTTCATCCAGCCAGCTGATTACTCCGGGGTGCTGGCATTAGTTTGTGTCAGAAACTTGTGTGCTTCAGGGTATCTATCCACCCAGGCTTGGGGAGTAACGGATTACACGTTACAGGATTATGTAATTAGGATACAAAAAAGGTAACTGTATGTAATTACAGGTACACAAAAACATTTAGTAAAAACAGGAATTATCATCAGGATCACAAACTTAAAATACATTTTAAATGAAAGGACAATATACTACCATGTGCAGTGCACACATATTACACTTAATGAGTCCCACAGCACCACTCTGGTCTCGGGTAAAACCACAGCTAATCTTACAATTGTCAATTCATTATCATGGCCTCTAGAGAAAAAATGCTTCGATTGGGTGGAAATTTTGCCATTATTTTGTCTTTAGATCAGAAAAGCTAACACCGGCAGTATTAGGTATACAGACGAACCACTAACGTTAGCTACACAGACCACCTGCTAATGTATACAGACCAACCGCTAATGTTAGCTAAGCAGACCAACCACCAATATTAGATACACAAATCAACTGCTAAGGTTGGCTACGCACACCAACCGCTAATGTTAGCTACACAGACCACCTGTTACTGTTAGCTACACAAACCAACCATCAATGTTAGCTACAAAGACCAACCACTAATGTTACAGACCTACAGACCTAGACCTATGCTACACAGACCACCTGCTATGTTAGTTAAACATACCAACCACTAATGTTAGCTACACAAACCAACTGCTAATGTTAGTTATACAGAGCAACCGCTGACATTAGCTACACAGACCAACCACTGACGTTAGCTACACAGACCAACTGCCAACAATAGATACACAAACCAACTGTTAATGTTAGATACACAGCTCCAACTACTATCATTAGCAACACAAATCAACCACTAATTTTAGTTACAAAGACCAACCACTAATGTTAGCAACACAGACCACCTACAATGTTAGCTATACATACCAAACACTAACGTTAGCTACACAAACCAGCTGCTAACATTATATACAGAAACCAACCGCTAATGTTAGATATACAGACCAAGAGCTAACATAGCTACATAGACTAACCGCCCATGTTTGATACACAGATCAACCGATAAAGTAAGCTATACAGAATTCCTTTTAGCTAGCTAACCTGTCAATACTACTAGTGGTGCTACTACTGAGACATATTTTGGGACTAAAGGTTGTGGTGCTGGTGACCAGAATGGTTTGTGGGTAAAAACAGAAAAGCCCCAGACTGGAAGGAATAGCTAGACAAACAATTAATAAACCTAGCAAGGAACATAGATTTTTATATTAGGCTGAACAATATCACCATTTTGGTACTGAGGTAATCCAAAAGTCATCCATTGTGATACTTGGATTAGGTTACTTATTATTACTTATTATTATTTAACAGGTACTGCATCGTAATATATTTTCAAAGAAAACCCTGTATCCACCATTATGTCCTCTGCCAACAAGTGTTGGGCTTCAAAGTCTTATTCCTGCATTGCTCCCTCCTTGTCTTCTAGTCTTTGCAATTTAAATTGCTCATATTCCACTCTGATTGCACAAACATATCCAGGAGGGGGATGAGGACGGGGTGGGACTGCACTTACCGCATGGACTAACCAACAAACACCTGGTGTTCTGCGAGGGTATCATTATGATAGCACCAGTTTATACACGTCCTGTCTGGATCAAAACAAAGCAGAACACTTTAGGTGACTTAATCAGGCTGGCTCTGCCTCACAGACTCACTGCGGCTCTGAGTCACTCCCCGCTCTTTGGAAGTGTGAAAGAGTTAGTCCAGACGTACGGAGGAGTTTTTATTGCGAGGAGTTTTCTGGCGTGCTCACACTGGTCAGCAGTGCTGGGAGATTCCTGCTGTGACTGCGGGGCTCAGCTAAACCTAAAGCTCTTAATTTAATGTGATCCCTGGTGTGTGTGTGTTTGTACGTGTGTACATGTGTCTGTGCAGTGCTCCTGAGCTTGTGTGTGTGTTTCTGTTGGTATTTTCCCCAGGGCTTCAGCTGTATGCGTGCTCACAAAATAATGTCATGTCAACAGCAGTCACAATGGCCGACAGTCAGCTCCCTTTTGTTCTCCAACAAAAAACACTCGATCCTTAAGGGAAATTTATTTTCTGTCAGCGTGATATAATATTTAATCATATGTTTATTTTGCTCTCCACCTGTTTATTCGCTCATTGTTTCTGAATGGTGGGCATATATACAATTGATTTTCTTCCCCACCCCTGAAAAGATCATTCCCAGGTCAGACATGACAGGAAAGATGGAAATAAGATGCTACTACATGAAATTATCTATTGATTTTTGTGCTGTACTTGTAATAGTTGTGTCGTAGGGTTACAGTGTCTTGTGGTGAATTCCTCTCCGTTGTGTTTAACTGCTGTGGCAGTTGCTGAGGCAGAACACTGTTCTAGGTCATATCAGTAGCTAGTAGATTAGACTTGCTAAATTTCAGGGCCATGGGAATGAAAACAAACAAGCAGGATCTGGTTACACTGGCCGTTTCCTCACACGTTCCTCAACCCCCCCTCCCACTTTTTTTTCTGTCTCTCCAGGAGCCCCTTTATGAATGTTTGCATAGCGAGATGGGCATTAAGTGGGCAGAGCTCGGTTTAGAGGTCAGACTTACAGATGAGACACTTGAATGCCCTCACACAGACAGGTTCTCTCTGCTTGGGCAGAGTTTGATTAAGGCCTGCAAAGTGGATCGTTTTTTTTGGGTGAAATGTTCAATCTCTCAGTCCATATGCTTTATAGATGGGCATCTGGCATGAAAAGCCCATTTCCTGTTCCTTCCTCGCAGCCTTCTGGGACTCTCTGTCTGAATCCTCCAACTCGTAACTATAGAGCTTGACTTGTCTTTGCAGGTGGAGCAGAACAAGGGAGGAAAATGCAAACAGCATCCAGCCTGTCCTGTGTGTGACAGTGCCAAATGCATTATGCTATTGATGATTTAGAGTGTTATGTATTTTGCTGTGAACTTCTGTCCCCGGCTGGGGCACTGTGAGAATAATAGGGTATATTTCTCAGAAGCCCTGTTGATAATGCATAGTCCTTAGTGACCATGTCGACATTGTCAACTTGTCATTACACAGTCATATGCCACTTTTATGACCTGTAATAATCTATTGTCAGGACTTTTTAAATGACATGTCCCAAATGCCAAGTGAAAATGCAGCTAGACCTCCACCTAGTGGCAGTTCAATCACACACACCCACATCAGGAATGTATGCCACTTTTTTTTTCTGGTAATGTTTAAGCCTTTCATGTGTCTTGTGCACCTTTTTTTTTAGGAGGGGAAGAAGAAATTCGATAAGGAAACAGAGAAATACTACTCCACACTTGAGAGACACCTCAACTTGTCATCCAAAAAGAAGGAGGCATATCTGCAGGAGGTAAAACCACAACAAATTTCCTGATCCCCACAACATGTCTTTGAATAATGCTGTTTTATGGTCGGCCGAGTGTCTCCTAAAAAGAAAACTGTTGTTTGTGCCCCACTGTTTGCTCATTACTTCTTTGAGCACACACTGTTTCCAGGTGGTGATGTAAGCATTAACTCTCTGTCCACACAGTGCTCTGCCAGCTTGACCCCTGTCTTTGTCCTGGCACTAACTCCGCTTTGTTTGCTCATTCTCAGGCTGACACGCAGATTGATAAGGAGAGACAGCTCTTTTATGACGCGTCCCTCGAGTACGTTTTCAAAATACAGGAAGTGCAAGAAAAAAAGAAATTTGAGTTTGTCGAGCCGGTAAGAGAAGTATCATTTTTACATATTTCTGTGATCAGTAATGCATATTGAAGATGCAGTAATTGCATTTTTCTCTGTATGTGTATTTAAAAGATTAGTTTAAAGTGGCTTATACTCAAAATAGCGCAGTATCTTTGTACTTACTGCTAATGAAAGTGGCTTTTAAATGTCTATTTTCTCTTTTCCCTGAGTGAAGAAAAGCATAATTATACATGTCACAGCAGGTATATATCTACACTTGTATATTCCACACATTTGTCATCTGCATCACAAATTCTCTGTAATGAAGTTGATTCATTTGGGGAAAGTAGTGAGTAAAATTAGATAAAGTGGTTGTTGTCAAACAAAACAATACAAAGTACAAGTGCAAATCAGAGCCCCTATAAAAGCCTCCACCTTACAGATATGTGGAGTCTTTAGTGGAGAAGTTCCCAGGAAACATTAAGTTCTCAAGGTGTTAAATGTCTGCAAACGTGATCTGTGAGCAGAGTGGCTGTTTTAAAAGCCCCCCCACTCCCGTTTGTTTACATTCACTGGCAGGTCACCCAGAACCCAGGCCAGAAATGTAAATCTCCAGGTAGTGGTGGGGAAAAATGACAAGGCTCAACCTTGCCTGTGATGAATCTGGGCACAGATAAGATGGCTCATCCTTGAACATTTCATATACCAAGCCTCATCCTAGAAATAAAATCAGTGGTTGTGTCTGAGGATTTGACTGAGAGAGGCTCTATGTTCATTGGATCCTCCATGCTCGAGATGGAATCAGTTTCTTCCTGCAACAATACTGCAGGTGCTTTCTTCCACAATGCTTACAGATGTTTGTGCATTATACAGAAAATAAGATCAATATCTGTTTGTCATAAAGAACTACAACTTTGTGAAACTTTACTTTTTTGGCCGTCTCCTTTGTGTTCAGTGCTGCATAAATGTGATAATATTTAATTTATGCAGTTTTTTTTTTTTACAAAGGATGGTCCTGTTTAATTACTTAATTAGGTTTTATCACATGGCTTTGTTAAATACTCAACTCTGATTAATAAATTGCAGCTAAGATCTGTTATTTCTATAGAGCAGAGCGTTGCTATGGACACAGTTCTGATCATAGACTCCAGATGAGCAATAAAATCATTTTTACATCAATTAAATCTTTTTTAATCAATATTTTGTGACAGATTATTTCTTGCAGGATAATGTACAGCAAGCAGGTTATTTTTGTGAAATAAATCCCAACAGTGTGATGCAGGTTTATTTCACAATAATGACCTGCTCACTGTGCATTATCCCTTACTTAACTGACAGTGCAATATGTATATTATAATTATAGTTTGAGCACAGACTCACACAAATTCTGTACTTTTTAGGTGACAGTATTATAATTACATCAGTGGCTGAAAAAAAATCAATACAAGACAGACATATTCTTACATTATTCATACTTCATTCATACTACTTTCTCAAGTAATATTCAAGTAATAATTTGATTAATGTTACTCTGAGAATCAATGAATCATTTTGCCTCTCTTTAGACGTTTGAAATGTTTTAGCTGTACGGGAACATTTATAACTGACTTGTATTTAATGTTGTAGTGGGGGATAGAATAAGGAGTTGAATGAAACACCTTCAAGTTGGCTGCCCACCGGTTAACAGCTGAACTGATCCAGTCGTTTATCACGAGAGCCTGATATGAGCTCAATGTTGTCTCTTTCTTTTTTAGCTTATGTGCAATATTTAGTGCATCGACATAAAGATGCTTAATTTCAGCGTGTTTGCTCGTTCGTTTTTTCTTACAAAGCACAGTCTTTTTTAATAAGAAGCTAATGTCTTTCAACTTACAGTGCTATATGTACTTTATAATTGCAGTTTTGAATTAAAGCAAATTCTGTGTTTTTTAGGTGACAGTATTATGATTAAATCTATAATTGAAAAAACATCACTCCAGACTAGGGCTGGGCAATATATCAATATCATGATATGAAACTAGATATTGTCTTATATATGGAATAAGTGTCATCTTGTCCTGGTTTTAAAAGCTACATTACAGTAAAAACATGGAATTTTCTGAACTTACCTGACAGTTCTAGCTGCTCTATTATTTGCCTTTACCTACTTAGTAAATATATCGATCTTACTGTTGATAATTTATGAAAGATTTTATTGTGTTAATATTTTGTGAAAGCATCTATAGTGATCCCTACAATATAACAATTATAGCTAAATTAACTTAGTGCTCATTGTGGTGTAACATGGTCCCCGTCAGTATTTTACTATTAAAGCTGATGTTTTTGGATTAATATTCAGGGCTCAACGTTAATGTGTTTTTTTTTTTAACTTGTCCAATCAGTCAAGTGGATCAGAAATCTCAAAGTCTAATTTTACTCACCCCTGTAAAAACTGGCTTGCTTATTAGCGGTTATCAAATAATGTCATGTTTAATTTAGGGCTGCGGTGTCTATGAAATGTCAGAAAATAGTGAAAAAATGTCCATCAGTTTTTCAGAGTCCAAGATGATGTCTCCAGATGTCTTGTTTTGTTAGTCTTAAACCAAAGATATTCAGAGTAATATGATAATAAACATTAAAAAACAGCATTTTTATAGATTAATTGTTAAGCGGTTTAATGCTTTGTGCTACTTTTAACTACTTTATTTACTTTTGGGTAGTTTAATTCACAGCTATGCATCATATTCTATAATATTATTTTGTGTTTACACTGTTTGAGAATTTATGTTATTTTAGAGAAAAATATCAAGATATATATATATTGTATTTCACAGCAAAGCCTAAAAATACCGAGATATTTAGAAGCCATATCACTCAGCCCTTCTACAGACTGGATTCCCCATCTTTTAGAGATACTAAATGATAATTATGTTATTATAAAAGTGATTATTGCTTGTGGTTTTTAAATGTTTTCTCTGTTGTTAATTTGTCTTCAGGCTCTAAATTGTTTATTAACTCAGTAAATCACCCTTAAATATTGTTCCTCTCCAGCTCCTGGCCTTTCTGCAAGGCTTGTTTACATTCTACCATGAAGGATATGAGCTGGCTCATGAATTTGAGCCATACAAACAGCAGCTCCAGTTCAACCTACAGAACGTAAGTCTCAACACCTCAGGGGTTGTACACAAAGGCAACCAGCCACGTAATCAGATTCTGCAGCTTATCATACCCCGACATAACAAGCAGAGTTTTCACAAATGGATAGCTGTGTGATTAAATGAGATTCTTTGCTGCACAGAGGATCAATATTTTCAGAGTGTTGTATTGCAGGCAGTTACTGGAGGCCATTTAATGGTACTGTGTCAGAAAAGGAAAGTTAAGAGTTGGGAGTAAAACTCAGCTGCTGCCATGCCCCCTCTTTCCATCACCATGACCTCACCACTTGCAGCCCGAGGGTCCAAATTCCTCTCTGACCCAAAATGTCAGCGCCATTGCCCTGACAATTTCAACTCCGTAACCCTCTCTCCATTGTCCTCAGATGCAGAGAGCTCTAATAGGGGCTGGAGAAGGTGAGGCTGTCTCAGCATCTCCCTAGATGAAATGAAACGGCCTCATTCCGACCCTTTTGACTCCAAAACATAGGATTCCTGGAAGCATTAACAACCCAGTCTCTATCCTAATTTTGGATCACCTCAAGTGCATTCCTCCAATATAAATTTAATGTGTTTGAATTAGACGCTGTGTCTGTTATTTCCAAATGCTTTGCCAATGTGTTAGTTATTCTTTTCCCCAGGTGTTCTCACGCAGCTGCACAAATATGAAGCATTTGTCAGATGTTTGATGTTTTTCCCATTATTTATTTCACTCTTGATGTGGGCTAAATTAGGGTATTTTTGAGGTGAGAAATTGTTGAAGATTTCCACTTTAAATGCAGTTATAATCCAGTTCTGCATTTTCTCTGCAGACACGAAACAACTTTGTGAGCACCAAGCAGGAAGTGGAGAAGCTGATGAAGAGGATAAGGTCTGCAGATCAGGACTATAAACCCCCGGGCCAGTGGACGATGGAAGGCTTCCTGTATGTCCAGGAGAAACGTGAGTCTTTCTGGCTGGGCTCCCAGCCAGCCAGGCCCTCACACACACAAACACACACACACACACACACACACACACATACACACACACACCCACCCTCCCTCCCTCCCTCCCTGCCTCCCTCCCTGCCTCACTTATACAGTTGTAAGTGCATGGTTTTACATCCATCACCATAAACATGTCTTGAGTTCTCCCAGGCCCCTGCAGAAGAGATCCTCTCACACAGAGCTCATAATTCATCCTGTTTACCGATTCACTTTGATGTGCTCTCAAACAAGGGGGGAAGATGCCCAAATGGTAGATTTTTATCAGCAGTGATAAACAACTTTTGATTTATCACACTTTAATTGCAAATTGATTTTCAGAAGTCTTTCCAGAAGCTCTGAGATTCAGAGAAAAATATTTTGGCTCAAGCACCATTTTCCTCTTTATTTATTTTTCTGTCTTAGGTCCTCTGGGATGCACTTGGACACGTCACTACTGCACATACGAGAAAGGCAGCAAGACTTTCACCATGAGCAACACTGAAAATAAGTCGGCCGGGAAACAGGTACAGTTTCATTCAGTTTGGTTTAGTGTAGTTCAGTTTTTATAATTCAGTTTAGTTGCACATGCAAATAATAAAAGCTGAAAAAGACTGAGCGAGTATAATCTGTGTGGGTGAAACAAAGAACCCCCTTGAGGCCTATGAGAATGTCTCGCCCCAGAGGAAAAAAAAGAGAAAAAAGTCAAGATGACAGAACTGCGAATTGGGCACAGAAAACAAAAGACTTGTTAACTCAAGGCGGACGAAAATGGCTCAAAGATAACAAAATCCACAAATAACAAGAAAGAACTCAAGGAATGAAAATAACCCTTTAACAGAGGAGTTAGGTTGTCTTGTTTTGTACACAATCAACTGAACAGATTCACTTCACTTATAAGCATTTACACTTGTCAATGAGTGAAAACTTTATGAGAATTCACACAGATCATAATGTCAAGTTGTAATTATTTCATACTTTGTGTACTAGATCAACCAACTGCCACCATAATAATAGGGTGATCATATTACTGTTTTTAGACTTGTGTAAACATTTGCAAGGGCAGACTCAAGGATGAATCTTTGATTCATTTCAGTTATGTTTCATTTATTGAAAGAGAAATATGTAATATATTTACAGCACTCAATCATAAAGTGACTATGTTATGTCATCAGAAAAACATGCAAAGGTGAAATACTTACTTATCTGACAATAGCCTGTACGTTCTCGTTTGAAGTTTCCATTCTGTGCCGGAACAACTGTTTTTGTTTGTCCGTTTTGCATAAATTAGTGTTTATTTTCATTCCTGATTGTTTGCCAAATGAGTAAGTGTTTGTTTGTGAGTTGTAAGGAATCATTAATAATCTTTTCCAAGAAGGAGTAGATGTTTTTAATGTTTAAATTGAGCAATATGTGAATGGAGTCTGGCAGGCGGTAAAGCAGGCAGCCACTGAACTCAAAGTCCAGAGTGTATTTTCAGAGCAGTGGGCTTTTGTTTTCAGGATAATGGGATTAGCTTTACATCGACAGTGATATTCACAGTGTAAGACTCATTGTTGCTTGTTATTGTCGAATGACAATGTTTTGCTCATCTTGCATTCCTGCAGTGTCCCTGCAGCCTGCCTGAGCTTCCTCGAGTCTGGGGAGGAGGGGGCAGGGGAAACAACTTGCTTCAAACATAAGCTGTATAATGAATAGGATTTCAATCTATTGAATATACAGCCTGTGGTACTTGCTATTTGGACTGCATTACTCATTTCTGGACCCTCAGTCGTTTCATATTGCTCCTTTAATGTATCATGTGTTTTATTTTTAGAATGGTCTTGTCCTGAACCAGCCAGAGATGTTCAAGCTCAAGTCCTGCATTCGGAGGAAAACCGATTCCATCGACAAGCGTTTCTGCTTTGATATTGAAGTGGTGGAGAGGTCTGTGACTGTGTGAATCATCGACATTTCCCCCACAATGTCTTATCACTTACATGGACTGAAAACATTCACAAAACCTGATATACCTTTTAAAGCTATCAGTGCCACCTCTAGCACATTTGTCTTCCATCACCAGGGAGGATAGAGTATTTGAAGAAAACAATTAGGAAAAACATTACACGTCAAAATTTTATATATGAGCTGATTATTAAAACAAAAGTCACCCACATGGAAAACATGGTAAAATCATATAAGACAGACAATTCTTAAAAATAAGTGTTTTTGGTTGCACTTTATTTTGCAGTACACTATTAAGAGACAACAAGCTGCACTCTGTATTAAATTAGACAAAAACTAGAAATAATATGTTGTTTTTTATCAGACAGCATTATTAGTCTTTATTAGAGGGTAATTAGAGGCACAGTATGATAGAACTGTACTGTAAACTAAAGTGAAATCAAATATCTATAATTTGAGACACACCGTCTTTAGCTGGTCTTGAGTAACCAAGACTGATACCTGCTTCTTTGAGCAAATCACATTATCTGCCTACAGTTTCACAATAAGTCTGTGCATTGTCCCACAGACAAAATATTGCTCTACCTCTATAATATCAGTCTTTAACTAGTAGATCTGGTTTACATTGTGGTTTTAACTGTAAATGGGGAAGGAGCAAATATGTGATTTCGCTTTAGTTTACAGGACAGTTCTGTTGTAATGTGTCCCAGTTTCCCAATAAGGGTGTAACATTGGGAAACAGTACACTGTAGTTTACACTGCAGTTCTGTTGTAATATGCCCCTAATCACCCTCTAATAAAGTCTAATAAGGATCTAATCCTGTTTAATAAGGACACATTATTTATAGTTTTGTCTGATTTGATACAAAGTATGACTTGTTAAGTGTTATTAGTGTATTGTAAAATAAACTGCAGCCATTTTTTACCATCACCATATTTTAAGATTGATGGAGAGCATGTGGGATGTTTTGTTGTCATCCGTTTTGAGTTTTATTGAACCCAATTGATACTGGCAATTAACCCAGATTATCATGGGAGTGCTCAGCATCACAAGAGCTGTTCATGTTTGATTAACATCTTCAGAGACTCCCTGTTTACAAGTGTTAGATGTTTTCAGCTCTGTTTGTGTCCTGCATGTTCCTCAAGTCCTCTCCCTTCCTCCCAAGACTCTTTGTTTGTTGTATAACCACAACATCGATATTTACTCTATTTTTGAACCCATTCCGTCTTTTCTCTGTGTTCATGTCAATGTAGAAATGACATCTATCGTGGAACTCTTTTCAGACCGCTTCAGTTTTTCTGTAAAGTCCGGTATGTGAACTGACCAGTGCTGCCCTTTCAGAGCAGTTGCATGTGCTGCATGTGTGCTGCTAATCATAACATTCACCCAGTTTCAAATCCAATTCTTCTAATAAGATACTGTTGCCTGTTTACCACTGCACAAAATCAGACATCTCTTGGTCAATAGGGGCTTAAGGAAAAAGACATATTCTTAAATTATTCATACTTGTCTGCAATTACTCATGTCATATATTGATTTATGTTACTCTGAGAATCAGTTAATCATTTTGTCTGTCTTCAGAAGTTTTAAATCGTTTAGCTCTATGGGAACATTCATAACTGATTTGTATTTAATGTTGCACTGGGGGGATAGGATAAGGAATTATGCAAAGATCAAACACCTTCAAGTTGGCTGCCCGCTGATTACCAGTGGCTGAATTGATCAAGTCGTACATCATGAGAGCTTGATATGAGCTCATTGTTGTGATGCGTATCCCAGAATATCGAGTTAGCTCGTCACTGTGCGTTATTGTCGCACAGCACCAGCAGGGCCAGCACTGCTCACCCTCAGTGAGTGTTGCTGAGCATGGACAATAACTGCAGTTTATTTGCAGGACAACTCATTTATCATAAACGGCCATGCCCCAAGGTGCTTGTTCCAACCACAAGGACAATGTGGGCCAAGCTCCAGTCAGCTTCAAGCTCATCCATTCATCCTCATTATAATAAACATGCTGTTACATCTATAGCCCAGCCAGAATCAGAGCCTCATTTTAAAGGGTTGCTTCACCCAAATTAGCAAAGGGGTATTTAACCATGCAAACTGATTTATTTTATTTGGCCAGATTTTGAGATATCCATCTCCAAACTGTCTGCTTCCGTCCCAGTGAATAGAATTTCTCAGGCTATACCCGACTCAGTCTCAGAAATCTGTCAGTCAAATCAGATTTGGCTTTTCAGTACAAATATTAGACTTTTCATGCCTTTTTTACCATACAGAATATCAAGCAACACTTCACTGAACTTCCAGATTTTTAAATTTGGTTTGGATGATGAGGGTGATAAAGACATTCACCTAATATACTAAACAAGCCAAGTTTTCCCTGCAAGCTAATGTGTGCTAACTACACTAACGACACATTTGGAATGTGCAACAACATGTTTTGCTGAAACAAGATATCAAACAAAAGCCAGAGACACTATCGCATTAAGTTGCCGTGAGCTGCAAATTAAACACTTATTAGCAGGAGGTAGAAGATCACATTATCTTGGAGCCCAGGCAAGGCCTCTCTTCTTCTGTACAGCTGCTGTACTTAAGAGTTATGGCGTGTCTGTCCGTATTAGCGCTGCCCCAGACTTTCCTAGTCAACTACTAGTCGTCAGTTCAGCCCATTAGTTGACTATTCATCATAAGTTTATGATGTTAAATTAATTATTTGAAAATATACGTTTGGAGCACGAAGCGAGCCGGCTTTTAAATGCTAACTTTAAAAGCAGACTCATAAACATGATGGATGATGTGTACTTACAAATTAACTTGCTAAGTTGCAAACTCACTTCTCAACTGCTGCATGCTTCCTGTCCCTACCTGAACTCCCCAGAGTCAGAGTCCGGGTCCGAGCTGCTGCAAACCACCTCGGCACTCTACTCCCTGTTGTCAAACTGTCCTCCATTGGTCTCGGAGGTTGCATCCCAGTCTAATAGGACTGCTAACTGAGCTAACTAGCTAATGACAGCTATAGCACAGTTAGCAGCAGTGTGCCAGTGACTACAGTGTCCCAAGAGAAAAGTTTTGTGTTGCAACAATCCCCTGGGCCAAACAGAAAGGTGCAGCTCCTGAATGGAGTTTAAAGGGTGGTATTTTTTTCTGTAACTAATGAATAATGAAAACTCTTCTTACCAACATTTAATTGACTGTTAGGGAGCAGCTCAAGTCCATGTAAACGTCCATTTGGGACTATAGCTCGGGGTCTGGCCAGGTCTGCGGCTGCCTGAACCCTTTGCAGACATCCTTGTCATGCAGACGGAATGACTTTACCCAGTGAACTGATTTTACCCCCACAAAGCAGCAGGAGGTCAAGGTGTGCTATCTCTGCAGCTACTTCTGGGGACTGAAATGTCCCTGAAGTACACTACACACTGACTGACAAAAAAAAAATAATAATAAAGTAACTGCTTGATTTGAAGAATTACAGTTGACTGAGAGGTCTCCAACTGATGAGTCAAATCTTCAAGTTTCATGGGGGCAGCCCTAATAATTTCATTTGTGGTGCTCAAAGCAGTTTCTGGATAATTCACAGACCTCACTGTCAACAGTTTTCTTAGGGAGTTCAGCGAAAGTACTTTTGTTAACGGGGGCGTCCTGTGAATTATATTTGCCGGGGTCACTGTTTCTGGCAAGAAATGTTCATGATTCTTTTAAATGTTTTCAATGATGTGAGCATCACAATTGAAATTCCTTCCACCTCCACATAGGGCTGCACAATTAATGAAAATATTATTGAAATCCTAATATGGCCAAGTGCAATATCCAAATCTCAGAAGCTGACATTTTTTGATAAAGGAAAAATGTGTGACAAAACAGCATTATACTGAAATACTGTAGTGATGCAAAGATGACCTGGCCAACAAATCTTTTCTTCAGATGTTAGAAAACATGTTTGTTTGGTACAGACTCCAACAAGTGCCTTGTATCATTATGAAAATGACACTGAAAATGAATGAAATTTTTTTACCATATTGTGCAGTCCTACCTCCACTGTACTGGAGTGGAAGCATCGATATCAGAGACACATCTCAAAGCCTGGTCAAATAAATCTAAAACTATCTGCAAGGCAAGACACCCCTCGAGGTAAGATTAAAGTTGAATGAATCTGGTTGATATTAATCTCAACACGTGCAACTAGACTTGGCTCCATGCTAGTACTAACTATCACTACTTGGGTGGGGTTTGTTTCTGTTTGCCAGTATCATCACATAATGTTATCATTACAGTACGTTACTATGTCCTGTAGCGGTGATGTGTATCGACTGCTCAGTCCGGTTTGAAGCTATGTAGCACACAGGGAGGTGAGACACAACGATACACGAGAGCGGCTGTGCTGAACACAGATGAGATGGAGGTGTTTGCATGTTGGGTGCAAAGAAAAATGAATCACTCAAATATTAAGCACATGTAATGTTTAATTGGGAGTGGAATGCGAGGCACCGAGCCAAGCAAGGGCACAATTTGAAGTCAAGCATTTGCACATGAGCTATTTTAGTCACACTAGTCCTTTTATAGTGGTCTCAGCCAGTGTAAACATGGTCTGTCCAGGGGCCCCAAGGCAATGAGATCAGACTGAGACCAGCTTTTCTCTGAAATCTTTCCAGGCATGGCGTTATGACACTGCAGGCACTGTCAGAGTCCAACAGAAGATTGTGGCTGGAGGCCATGGATGGCAAGGAGCCGGTGAGCAACTCTGCCTGTTTGCTTTTGAAATATTCATTATGTGCTGGCTGCTGTTTGGCCAGGATGTTTTTTTAGTTGTTTGTTTGACAAGAAAACAATACCTGAAAAAAGACTAAATTAGTGGTCACTGGCACCCTCTTCTGGTGGGTCCAGGTTAAGTCTTTTTAAGAAAGCATGACCTCACCATCCACTTGTTCTAATAATAGGACAGTCCACTTGAAGCAAAGGAACTCTGGGAAAACTGTGCAACATAAATCTCTTCTGTCTGTAATTTTGTCCAGTTTTAACCAAAGGGTTCCCTAACTTAATGATATTTTTTGTAAACTCTCTCTAGATTTACAACCTTCCAGCCATATTAAGCAAAAAGGAAGAGAGTAAGTGTGTTTTTTTTTTTGGTTTTTTTATGTTTCCATACTAATTTCATTATTAAAACACATTCATTCTGTTTCTAAGACTTGGAGTAAAATCCCCCTAACACACACATGTCAAACACATCCCTTGTAACCTATAGCTATCTCTGTTCATTAACACAATTACTTGACATCCACCCACTCAGTTGACATCACAGAGCCTTCCAGCACACGGGTTGTATCTTATTAGTCAGATCAGAAACATAGGGGAGAGCTTATTATTCCTGCGTGATGCATGGTTAACCGATGATAATTGACGGGTTAACCCTATTCTCATGTTGTATTACAGCCTTTCTTAATGAGGCGGGCTTTAACTTTGTAAGGAAATGCATTGACCTGGTGGAGATGAGAGGTGAGGCATTTAAATCTCTCAGCTTTCATTTGTCAAATGACTTGAGTGACGCCTGACTGGGTTTATGAATAAGAATGTGCTTCATTCATTAGTGGACATGATAACACATTGTATTGGCAAAAATGTTCACTGAAAGAAAAAAACCTTTGTTGCTTGTTCCAGTTTTTCTAATTCCACCTTTTCATTGCCATGCAGGCATAAATACAATGGGACTGTACAGAATTGGAGGGGTCAACTCCAAAGTGCAGAAGCTGATGACCACAGTCTTTTGTAAGTCGCCTTAAAATCTGAACAAAATAACATATTTTCCTCCTCATAGCTTAGTAGAATAGAAACTACTAATCTAATCTGTTTCGAAAGGGAATGCAGCCAAAATTTTAAGTATTATCAGTCATGGTTGGACTTGCAATGCTTTTTTCTGTCCTAAGACTATTTCTTTGTGCTGTTTATATAATTTGTACTAATATTCTCACATACCATGTCATTAAACTAATATAAATAGATAGTTCTGTAATTTCCAAAAGCCTGGATGACAGTTTTCTCTTTTTATGGCTTTTCACACCAGCTAATTCTTCACAGCCATCTCAAATTGAATGTGGAGCCTTAGCAAACATAATAGTACAGGTATTATTTGAGCTCACACAGACTGCAACAGAAACTCGTTCAAAGTGTTTTCAACAGTTCTAGTCTCATAAATATGTTATTTATGACATATCAAACGTCTTAAGAAGTGAAAATGGGGGAAAGTATTGAAAAATAGTGAGATCAGTGATGCCATGATTTCCCATTGCTGTCCGTGTTAGGGTGTGCCCCATTGCTCAGTTGGTACTATGTCCTGAGAATAACAGTCCTCTGCAGCACCTGTGGGTTTGATTCCAGCCTGTGGCCCTTTGCTGCGTGTCATCTCTTTTCCCCTCCTCCCGTTCCTGTCTTCACTTCAGCAGTCTCTATCAAGTAAAGACATAAAAAGTCCCAAAAATAAAGATTTAGGCATGTCTTCTTGTCTGAAGTCCACACAAAGGGGTTCAGTGCTGTCCACAATCAACCAGACACTGTGATAGAAAAGGAAATTCTTAACCTGTAAATGTATATTCAAGTTTTACTGAAAAGTTAGCATGTCTAAGTTTATGTTCATTCCCAACATTTATGCTGATTTGTACCAATTTGGCCATCCCATCACAAATATTTTAAAAGTAATAAAGTGTTATTCAGTGACATTTAAATGATGTTGTAAAAATATGTTAATGCCAACATTCAGATGAATTAGTGCTAGTTTATGTTGCCCGGTTTACAAGTATGCGAATATAGTGATGTTGTTATGTTATGAAGCAAAAAAGTTAGCCCCTTTGAACCACCACCTGGATCTCTTAGGACTTTTTAAATGTAATAGAGGAGTCTTTTGTGAGCAATAATCATTTGTGGGATTGTTGCAATATGTGTGAGCTTCAACCCTTTTTCATCACAAAATGCCTGTACTAAAAAGGCATTCTTGTAGAATCATATTTAGGAAACTTTCAAAACTTTCCCCTCACACGATTACTTAAGACTTTTTTCACTCATTCTGGGCACATTGAGGACACAAATCTGTTGAGTTTGTTTATGTTGCAGTTTATGTGAGGCTGAGCCACACTGCTGGGTAAAATGCCTGGACTATAATGTGACCCTGCAGAGTGAGGAAAGAGGTCCTCCTTGTGGTGTGTCAGTGTAACAACCATCTGGTCTCATATTTCTTTGTCATTACCTTATTGGATGACCGAAGGTAATCCTGTTTGCATACATTTCACACATTTGAACAGGAAATGTCTGACTGATTTAATGATTAAAGGCTGCCTAAAGCTTGATCTCCATCTCTGTGAGACGCCACACATGTACTTGTGTGCTCTTACATTTGTGTCATAGTCTCTTTACACAAGTAGACAGTCAGTCAGTACTTTTAGTGCTCGTTTAAGCAGCCTGTCAGGTCATGTCAGGTCACGTTGGTTTCTTCGGCCAGTTTACAGCTCATTCGTAGTGGTGACATAAAAATAAAATGTGTTTCCAATAGCATCAAAGGCACCAGTGGATATGGACCTGGATCCAGAGACATGGGACAACAAAACCATCACCAGCGGTCTGAAGAATTACCTCAGGTCAGCTCGCCCCACCAGCTGTGTGTCTTTAGCTGTCAGGAATCATCATTACCTCCATAATGCCTCTTTGAAACCTCGCCGGTGTTAGTCATGCATTCAGCGCTGGCACTGACTCACAAAGCAAGGTGGCTGCATTCACAGGACCTGTGTCCCTCAGGAAATAAATGCTAACTGTTCTTTTTATTCACCAGATGTCTCTCCGAGCCTCTAATGACCTTCAAGCTCCACAAAGATTTTATCATGGCTGTCAGTAAGTTGTGAAAAGTTACTAACCGCGATAATATAATAGATATTTTACCAACTGGTCCATTTCCCTTTATTATTATACATGAAAAAGACATTCTTAAAGTAATGAAGCATGCACATCTGTTTACTGTAGAAAATATAGTTTTGTGTCAGAAGATAGTACACTTGAATTTGAAAATTGTATATATACATATATAGAGAGATTTATTTTGAACAGATTAAATTTGTAACATTTTTAGAATTTGCATCTAAGATCTTTAAAGGGGGATTGAATTTGAACTGACCTGCAATTCAAATGTATTCATTTATAAAGCAAAAACACTCCTGCACTGTCTTCTGCACTTGCAATCCAAGATTTTATTAACATTTCAGTGCAGTGACCTTTATCAGGTTACTTTTACAAGACACAGGGAGAAGCCATTTAAATAGTAAAGGTAATCCATGTAGAACAATCAGGTCACACTCAAGCTGACATTCATTGAAAAATCTTAAAACCTTTTTATTTAAGACAGTTATGTTTTAAACTACACACACACACTACACTATTAATTTTTTTTCCTGCACACGTGTTTATATGTTGTTTTATTTCTATATTGTAGACCTATGGTACCATGATGGAATTATTTAAGCTACATTTTCTCTGAATGATTTTTATTTTACGAATGATGTTATTTTTCTCTGACTCATTTACATTTTGTCTAGGGAATGACCTTTTTGTTAACCTCCAATTAAATTGGAATAATATCTTTTAAACATTTTTCTTAGTGTGGTAGCCTTTTCATTATCGTTGTGCATTTTGAACTACATATGATTTTTTTTTTCCTGTGCTTGAGTTTATATATTTTCTTCTGTCTGTGGTACCATGATGTATTCATTTAAGTTGCATATTTCTTTGAAGGATGTAATTGTGTGGTGTGACCTGATTGGTCCAGATAGTTTTCAGATTTTTCAATGAATGATGTCCGCATGCACTGTGGCCTGATTGGTCCATGAGGATTACTCTTACTATTTGAAATGGTCTCTCCTTGTGTCTTATAAAATGAACCTGATGAAAGTCATCTCAAGGAGATTGCAAGTGCAGAAGACAGTGTGTGAGAGTCTTTTCTCTTTGGATTGTCAGCTTTACTCCTATTCACCTTTCTACTTACAGGTGTGCAAAAGTATTGAATTAAATGTATTCATTTAAAATGAGAGGGCTTTGTGGGCACTGCAGCCAAGCACTGACAGTAAGGAAACCAAGTGAGCAAAGACTGAACTGTCACGTAACTCTCATGTCAAATTGAGACATTAGATTGGTTTAATTTCTGCTCATTTACTTTTTTCTTCACATCTGGATACAGTGTCAGAAGTCAGTAATTGGCAGCCAACTATATGAGCCTCTTGATCATTTTATATCCATTTGCCTTCCCTTCAGAGTCAGATGACCAGAACTACAGGGTGTGTGCTGTCCATGCTTTGGTTCACAAGTTGCCCGACAGGAACAAGGAAATGCTGGAGCTACTAATAAAACACCTTGTCACGTATGTGTTCCTGTAATGAATCAGTTACACTGCAGCCTTAAAAGAGCGGCTCTATGAGAGGGAATCAAAATCGCTGAGACTGATTAAATTGCCTTCACAGTTCGGGGACACCTTAATGCATTTTGAGGTGTCTCTAAAACTGTTAGTATCTGCCAAAGAACAAAACTGTCACCACATGGTTAGGAGCATCTTACACTTTGGTAACACCCATTTCTTCTACCTGCAGAGTTTCTGCACAAAACCAGTCCAACTTGATGACGGTGTCCAACCTGGGTGTCATCTTTGGGCCCACGCTGATGCGGTCACAAGAGGAAACTGTGGCTGCCATGATGAACATCAAGTTCCAGAACATCGTGGTGGAAATACTTATCGAGAACTTCATCAAGGTGACCCATTGTTTGGCTTTGGATGATCAACATGCTTGTAATTTTACTTGAAACCATTTAACCAGTTTAATGCTTAATTTTAAAGGTGTTTTTTTTGCGTTGTGTTGTGTGTTTACCCTACCATTACTGGGTTCTGATCATGACACCACATGCAGACAATATGCATAGTATATCAATATTTGTAATCTCATATTGCATTATTGATATTCTATATGTCTTGATATATTATGTTTTCCAGAAATCCTGTGACACCTCTGATACTTTTTTGGAGACCCAGTTTGCATGTAGATATCTCTGGTTGTAGTATTCTTTGCAACAGGTTTAAAACCTCCTCTACTACACCCCTCCCTACCATTTTTAGGGGGTGTAGTAGGAGACCTTAGAAAGAGAGGGTCAACAGTATATGCGACATGTGATAAACATATGAAAGCTGGAAACCTGAAGGTTAAGATTAAAGAGGCAGCTCAGCACTCTTTAACAACTATTTCTAGCTGTAAATCTGTAATAAACTTTATGATTCGGTTAGGCTCCCATTCACATTTTGAAAGTTTAGAGTGTATAAGGGCTTAGAACGTTATGATTTAAATATATGATGGCCATTCCCATGCTCTGTCACGACTCAAAAGGTGTTAGAGCAGTTTTGGTTTGATACGTTTTATTACACAGATTTAGTGCTCAGTGTAACCATTGTTCACCACTTGAAAATTGATAAAAAATGGTCAGAAGTCCCTCCAAAATACCACATTAAGAGGGAAAGACCTTAAGCAACACTATATAAAGATTAATGCTGTGGTATCAAAGACATTTTTGAGATTTCAGCAAAAAATTGCACTGTATTGCAGCTGGATGGTGAACACTTCTGTTGTGGGTATTGCTCAGAGACCCCCTTGTTGTCTTACAACCTGTAAAAAATAGTCTAACTACAATGAGAAGGCAACTATGGGCACCAACATCATCACACATGGATACAACTGGGCTAATTGACTACACAAGAGTTTCAGCTTTCCAGTCATACCCAGTTCATGATACTCCAATACTGTTTAACCGCCCTGGTATGCAGAAATACTGAAATAGAACGAAATAGGCAGGAAAAAAGTGTTTATACTGAATGTAAAAGAACTGCATGGCTTTTGCTCAAGACTACATGGGACAGTCATAAGGGGTGCATGTCTTGGGTACCCATGGGAGTCATTTTCATTAAGATATCTTGAGGTAAGAGGTCAAGGAACTCGCCAGGCCATTTGACCAATTTAGCCTAACTTAAAAACATTATTTAGCCAAACCTAGAATGGCGTGTTTGGTTCCAATTCATTCTTTGGGTCTTCAGTATCTTGATTCTAGCTTCAAAATTGAGCCCCACTACAGCTTTTTGAAAGAAAGTGATGTCGGCCAGGGATGATAGTAGACATTAATGCATCCAAATAGCTACCTTGGTATAAAATGGTTTAGTTAAATCTCTGATGTTCTCATGGCATAGATTGCCATTTCAGTCTCTACACTGTCTTAAAATATTTTAGTATCAAACTTCAAAAACCCAATTTAAATACCAGTCTGTATTGGTAAGAAATACAAATTGTGCAGGTATGTTGAGTAATCTGTGCTCCTTTCTGAACCTCCAGATCTTTCACCAGCCTCCGGATCCCAACGTGCCTCTGCCCCAGCCGCAGAGCCGGCCTGGCTCTCGCAGGAGTAGGGCCATCTGTCTGTCCACAGGGCCCAGGAAACCCCGCAGCCTCTACACCCCAACACTGTGTCTGGCAGATGCAGAAAGTGAGTACCAAAGCAGTGATTACCACCATAGGTCATCACACCACAATTTCCCAAAACCCGTTGGTGGCCTTTAATATCCATCAGACATCTGCACACAGTGTTTTACCACATTTCCGACAGATTCACCTCATATTAGCTTCAAGTGCTTTTAAATGAAAACTCAGTATCACCCTTCAAAATGAATATTATCTTTTCACAGTGACAGCTATTGCTCCTTAATTCAGCAGGTTTTAATGAGGGCCTTGTATGCCTCTTCTCTGGTCCCTGCATAGGTGACACTTTTAGCAGCAGTCCAAGCAGCACCCCCATGGGCAGCATGGAGTCGTTGTCCTCCCACTCATCTGAGCAGAATAGCTCCTCCAAAACAGCTTCCTCTGCTCAGGTCAAGGACAAATCGCTCCTGGACCTCCGCCGAACACCATCAGAGCTCTCAAATGGCCCCAGGAGCACTGTATGCATCAGCAGCCCGGAGTCCAGCTCCAAGGAGGATGCGGGGCGTACAGATGGAGAGTCAGAGGACGCTCTCAGCCTGTCTTCAGTCAGCATCGCACCCAGGCTGTCTCCCGCCCCCAAAAAAGCCCCCCACAGCCGCATGGACCTCAGGCCAGCACTGCTTAGCCGCTCATCTGCTCCCTCCCTGAAATCACTGCATATATCTGAAGGTAGGATCATCAAGTAATGCCGGTTTAAGCTTGCCTGACATTAGATCATTGATTTTGTTTTGCTTGAAGTAATAAAGTGAAATGAATCCTCATGAAAGTGTCATTTTCAGGACAGAATTCATAAACTGAATAGTGTTGTCTTAACTTATTCCTCCTTGACTTCATACTCTCAAAGAGAGACAGCACCTCTGTGACTTCATCATAATATAAACAGCAGTGTGAAAACATTATTTACATTGAGCTGTTTTAATATTAGACTTTACTGTCTTTGAGTCATTTTACACAGAGACAGGAGTTATTATTTGTATGTCTCCCTCAAGGCCGCAGGAGCAGCTCTGGATCTGTCCAAAATCTGTCAACACTGGAGCCCAAAGAGAGTTTAAAGCCTACTGAGAACCCAGACCTTCCACCAAAACAAGTGCTCCGCCGCAGGATGGACACCTCAGTCAGCAACGGCTACCAGAGACCTGGCTCAGTGTAATGGATTTTTAAAAAGCTCATCATTTTGCTCATTATAACCTACCACTTCTAACACTAATGATGATATTAAATGAAGTGTAGTGCTATGTGTGAGATCTTATCTTGTGGACTTCTGTTTTATTCATTATTGCTCACCTAAAATCCAGCGCTTGGAATGATTCGTTGACTAATCAATTAAACAATTAGGAGAAAATAAATGGCGATTCTGATGATTGATTAATAGTAGTTATCTGTCAAGCAAAACATACACTGGGTTGCACCAACAAAGATTTATTTAATCTAAGTTTAGTTCAGAGTTTAGCAGAACTAGGTTTAAAATGAGTAAATCCAGATTTTCATTTAATAACTAATCTCATTTATTAAATCTAAGTTTATTCATGTAAACCGAAATGAAACAGATCTTAATCAGTATGGCAATCCTTGTTTGTCCAAATTTTAGTGCTGTCAGGACCTAGTAAGTGTAAAAGAGGGAGGAAACCATTAACTTTCGTCTGCTCATATTCTTTAAAACATTACGTTGTTTGCTAGCAAGAAGAAAAATTAGTCAAGTCAAACTTCCTCGAGTTGAAGTTAATACTTAATCATAGATTAAATTGGATTTGAATATTTTGGTGCAAGAAAATTAAATTTAATCTAGGTTTGGAATAAATACTAAAATAGGGTTAAAACAGAGAGGTTTCAATTTTATCTTTCTTAATCTTAAGGTACTTTTTAAAGTTTGGTGCAACATAATTTAAAGCAAAGCATGATTTAATTTGGTTTAAAAATTAATCTTTGCTGGTGCAGCCCAGACCCAGTTCTGGGGAAATGTAAAGATATTTTATAGGCAAAATAATACATTAATTATTAAAAAACAGTCAACAGACATATTCATTAATAATGAAAATAATGGTTGGATACTCCTGATACCTCTGACAGTTCATACACATATATATATATATATACACACACACACATATATAATGTACATAGTATATGTATTCATGTGCCCCCACAGAAAAACTGCTAGTCAATAGGGCTGGAGGACAACAACATTTCTTTCCGTCTCTCTGTCTCTCCCCTCTGAGTCATCAGCCTCCTTCGCAGTCGAGCAGTGAGCACTGAGAGGTCTCGAGATGAGTATGTGTTAGGAGATTTATGTCTTTTCCTCTCTGGTGGGAGAGCTGGCTTTAATTACGCTTTGCCTGCTCAGGGGTTGATGTGACCCAGCAGCAGTCTGCACTCGTTCTCTCGGGACAAATAGATTGTTTGACTTGTCATGTCTGAGAAGCCAGTCACACGGTCTCTCAAGTAGTTTCCTTGTACAGCACCCGCCCAGCTTGCCCTAGGCTCTGTTGTCCCCTTGACTCTGAGGTTGTTGTGTGCGGGGTCAAGTGCAGCCTCGTTATATAGTTTAATTCAATTCTGCGCCATGCTGAAGTTGAGTCTGCCCGGAGGAAGGAAACCTCCCGTATTGTGTCGTTACGCCTTTCACCTCATTCTAAACAATGAGGAACACTGGTAGAACCAAGAGAAAGTGAACAGACTTGTTTTGGTTTAGACTGGATTTTCTCTGAGATGGGCAGCATTTCAATTTATTATATTTTGTGTTTTGTCATTTCTGTTTCGCTGGGCATAAAAACTAAAATGTATTTTGTAAATAAATAATTTAAGAGCTTGTATTTGTGTATTTGAAATACTTAAAAATACATTATTTTAATGTGCCATTTGATTCTCAAATAAGTGGCATGTTTATGGTCAGGTTTAAACTGTAGAAGACCACTCCAAATGTATGATGTGGGAAAGTAGCAGAGCTTATCTTTTGGTAGGTGAATGAGTGATGTAGGGCAAATCCCCTGGAAGTGTGCCAGGCTGTGAAGTCAATTAGATATGAGGGCCAAACTCTGTTATTACTGCATACAGGTGTGAGTGTGTGTGTATTCTTGTATTTTCAAATTACAACTTAATTGTATTCTAATTGAATACATTTTCTTTTCCAGTATTTTATAGTTTATTTAGATGCATTTGATGAGCAAGTGTTTGTAATTTGTAACACGATACTTCTTGGATATACCCAAACAGATGGGACTTATTAACTTTCTCCGGCCACATGACATCTGATCCCCAGACATATTTTTCTTTGGTGACATCATTTACCAAACACTTGGTTTTCCAGCTGTTTATTTTATCCTTGATACAATGACGTGGAGTGAACTCTTGTTTTTTTTTTTTCATATTGTTTCAGGGTCGCTGCCAGAGCACTGCTTTTTGAAAATGCCTCTTCCTCCCAGGCTGTTCCAGTAGGAAGGTGCTGTAAAAACACGACACCATCTACCACAGTTTTGCCTAATTAATCCTACACATATTTCTTCAAATCTGCCATGTCATTGCCTGTTTCTGTTGTCTTTATAGAGATGCCAAGGCGATGTACTCCTGTGAGGCAGAGCACAGCCATGAGCTCAGCTTCCCCCAGGGGGCGCACTTCTCAAACGGTGAGCAGAGACGGCACGAGGGAGACATAATACAGTATGCTTCAGCTGACAGTTAACTCTGCTGCAGCAGTGCTCTCAACAGCACAAATGCCTCCTTGCGTAGGATGATTGGACGTTGGACAGTATACTCAGACAGTCTGCTGTGTACTGGCAGCGCACTGCTAGGACTTGGCTAATTCTCACTGATCTGTGGAGACAAAATAATTTTGCTCTTAGCGTGACACTCGCATATGCAATTCTAAAATCCAAACAGCCCCAGGATATTTTATTGCCTCTTGCCTTTTCCATGAGGAGATGACTTGGCCCTCAACCAGTGCAGACAGGTCACAGTAACCTAGTGATGGAAGGCACCAGTGCCTGTTCCCTGTTAACACAGCCAGCAGAGCCAGCAGCCAAACGCAAAAACGTCAACAAACGCTCCCTACCACTTATCAGCAGGCAGAACACTTTTATTGCTCTCTATATTAACAGGCCATTTCTCTCTGCAGCCTTATTCAGCGTATCTCTATGCTAGATCTGTTGGGGAAGATCATTTTTAAAGCTGTTCCTCGTAATTTTGTTGCATTTCAGCAGTGACTAATCATGTTGTTTTTACGGTTTATACTGTATGTGTGTGATTAAGCAAGGAAACCCTGCATTCAAGACTGCTAAAACACTCCGTAGGGACTGACTTTAAAGAGGAGTTTGACCCTGAGTTGTCCTCAAGTGTTTATTTTTCTGCCTAATATCTTTTTATCTTTTTTTTTTTCTTTTTTTTTCTGCTGCTATCCACTGAGACTGGGGAATAATGTAACCACATACAGATTACACTAGATCTAGACTCTGATGCTCTCTTCTCTTCAACTTAAATACTTTCTTTTTCTCTGTTTGTCCTGCAGTCTACCCCTCTGTTGAACCAGGCTGGCTCCAAGCAACATACGAAGGAAGAACAGGTTTAATCCCTGAGAATTATGTCGTCTTCCTCTAACAAGCTGGTAAACATTACATCTTTTTCATGGTATCCATGGGAAAAAAAATACACAGTGTGGTTGACTGATTGTTCTTAATATTGCTGGTAACTGACACTTTTGCAGTCTTAGCAGATATCAAGCAGCGCAGTAATTGCTTTAATAGTGCCAGAAGTTCAACGTCCAAAGATGTACCTCCTTTTCTGTGAATTGTGAAATGTTTGGGGCATCTGCAGAGATTCAGATGTTAAGAAAGAAGAGATGTGTGTGACCTTATTGTCAGATGTAAATATATTACCCATGGACTGCACTGATGTTTTTAATCCCAGTATTAGCGTGCAGAATCACAAAACAATCGCATCCCATTTCACAAGATTTATTCTCAGAAATATATTATCTTTTAACTTGCCATTATATCAACGTAACGCCTTCATCAAGTTGATAATGGAAACCTGTAGTTTCATAAACATTCTGTATCAACTGTAACTGAACAAACTGTGATTTAAAGGATAGTAATCTAATCTATTAGAGTCTAATAGAAAAAGCATAAAGGGTTTGCACCTTAACTGTCATGTATATGGCCTGTGATCATTGTTCATCCACTGAACCTGCTCACTGCTGCAGTGCACTTTCTGGTTAGCTACACGGTACTGTACTGTACAGTAATGCTCATGACTTCTTCTGTAGTTGCTAATCAAAAATATTATAACTGTAACTTGCTATAAATTATCACTTCAGATATATGCAGTATGTAAAAATGTGTTGTTTTTTATAATGTCATGAAATCTATGTTCATGAGGTGGAGCCTTCACCTGTAATGCCTGTTGTGGTACTGTAGTCACTGGTACACTGGTGTACTGGTAATGACAACAAGACATGTATCAGATTATATTATGTTATAGATGCCATTTAATATTTAATTTTATATTACTGTCACAACATTTCAAAAGTACAAAGTCCATAATTATCTAAAAAGTTGACTTCAGTGATACTATTTCAGAAGAAAAAAAAAACAGAAACAGAAAATGAAGAAAATAATCAACGACCCTCTCACTCTTCAGTTATTCCAAACTGAAAAGTCACTCCCAAAGTATGACTTGTCTCCAGAGACCGAAAATGTATTTGGGAAGGTATTTGAAATCTTGCACTTGCCAAGTTCACAATGTTCTTTTCCATTTACATCTTTAAGAATGTGAGGTGGCCTTGAACATTGATGCTGGGATAATACTCCCTTACAGTCTGGGGCATTTTGCGGAAATGATATCTGTATCCTGAATATGTAACATTTGGCATCCTTTTTTTTTTCTTTTTTTTTTACATGGCAAGCTTGTTTCCTTGCAATCACCTGCTGTGTCTTGACAGTGCATAAACATGTCTATAAATAAACAGCGTGATTTATTAGACCTGTGGTTCAAATTCTTTGTCACGGTTAGTATGTTTATTAACTTGTGTTGACTGCGGCTAAAGAGAAACTCTAAATTCGACGCGTAAAACAGGCCAAATTGACCCTTCCTAAGTCCCGCCCATTTTCACTCTCTGCTCCAATGACATTTGAGCAAGCTTAGTAGCTTTGTCAACTCCTTTTCCTGAGATAAGTTTAAAAGAAAACCACATAACAGCGAGTCAGCGACATAAATTAAGTTGGCTAATGTTAGCAAAATGCTAGCTAACTAGCAAGATAATCTCATCTGATCAAACACTAGCTATCTAGTTAGCTAAAGTTTTGCTAACATTAGCTGAGTTAAGATGTCACTGTATTCATTTTACAGGAAAATGATAAAGTTGACCATGTTACCAAGACTTAGGAAGGATCAATAGTGGGAATGTGTTGTAAGCGTATAAATTGTTGGAGGGTAAAACACAGTTGTCTCTTTGTGTCCCTACTTTTAGACATGGTTTGTTTTTCACTGAAAAAAGGTAGGATTAGACTGACAGAAAATATAGTTATCTTTTAGTATGATGGGGGTTTCTTCCTATCCATAGCTACATGAACATTTTTTATTGCACACTTTTATTACCTCTGCCAGGGAAGTTATAGTTATAGTTGGTTATATTTCTTTGCTTGTTAACTGTACAGTTCAAAAACACAGTCATTGGTTTTGGTTCAATTTGAATGACTGTAATTTAATTGAAGGAGGATGGGAGGGTTGTTTTTTTTACATTTCTGTATGCTTATCCAAAAATTAATCCCACTAAACTCTGTGACATTAATCCTATTTTGTAACTTTGAATTTGCACTTGAATTAAATCGACCGATCAGCTTCATCATTGTGTTTCTTTTAATGCAGATTTGGATTTATTTTATTTTTTTAAAATGTAAATGTTCTATTATGAAAATAACACATTTTAGAGCATTGTACAGCCTTGGCGAAGATGTGCTTTAGTTATTTCTATTTCACCTAAGTAATTCACCTGGTAATTACTAAATACTAATATTTTAAAAGATAGTTATCTTCCCAGTTTCACCTCCCTGAAGTGCAGTGAGTCACTCTTCTGCCAACCCCAGAAGCATCAGGTTTCGGTTTCTCCTGAATTTATTAAGAATGAAATGTTGGTGAGAACCGCTGGCTATTTGAATTTTTTGTTTGTATTTTTCTTTTTTGCAGGTTCAGTACAAAAATATGAGTATCTCTAGTCATTCTCAAAAGCTACCTTTTATCTACTAGTAAATACCATTTGTACACATGTTGTAGGATGGGAAAGAATTATACAGAGAAGCTTATTGATTGATGCCTCTAAATTCATAATATTCACAATAGCTGTGTGCTAAAAATCGTTTTCAAGGAACATTTTCATTCTGTTTCACCTTATAAAGCAAAGGGGTTATAGACCATGAGATGCAATTTGGCAAAGTATAGATGACTGACTGCAAAAGCAAATGCTATGAAAGATCCAGTAATTGAGGAGGCAGTAATCCAGTCACAAGATGTCTCTGCAGAGTTGGGATGTTTGTACCGGCATCGTCACTTGCTGTGGAATAAGAGCGGCCTCACCATGCCTGCCAGGACCTTGGGAAGCTGGGAGGCAATGACCTCTGACATCATCTCTGGAAACTCCACTCTCATGGCATCTGCCTGGATGAAGGTGCTCAGACAGTACAGGTTGACCTTCTTCACTATCTGTTAGGAGAGAGACATTCATGTTTGTCTTGGTGCTCATTAAAGTAGCACTCAGTTTGAGATGTGAATTCATGCTGTTGTACTCAGTCTACGAGGGGACCTACATCGTGCATGGCGTCCATCAGTTTGGTGAGGTGGTAGAATCGCTGTGAGCTGGCCACCAAGCCTTTCTCCCTCATGTGGATAGCCTTGGTCAGCTCCCGGATGTAGCTTTGTCTCATCTCTTCAAACGCTCCCTGGCTTTTGAGTCCCTCAAGAGGCACTGAGAGCAAACGGGACACTTGTGAATTCAGTTCTTCAAACATTGTTCACTATTAAATGTAGAAAATCTAAACAAACACTGAAGAAATGTAACAGAAATGCCAGTCGGAGGTTGTTTTTGAAGGAACATGCGCCTAAAACAATGTTTTTCAGTCAGTCTAAAACTGGGTCTTGATAGCAGCTGCTACATAAATGCTGTCAAGGTCCAGCGATCACTGTAAAACACTCCCTTTATTGTGCAGTTCTACAGTAGATGGTCATCAAAGCTTCACATCTCTGTTTGAAACACTGTATACTTAGTGTGGTTAATTAAAGAAAGGTCAACATTCTGTAAAAAGTGAATCATCTTGAGTCTGATTCAGGACATTCTCCTTTTTGTTTTGTTTTTTACCTGTGTTGAGCAATATTATGGCTTTCATGCAGAGAAACTCCTCACGGGAAACTTGAAGATTTGCAAACTCCTGAGGGATGAACTGTATCGCCAGGCAGAGGTCATAAATTGGAGATCTCCTCATTTGCTCCCTAACGGACAAAAAGATAAAATGGTTAATGCTTCTGATCAATTAACCCTTCCTAAGTCCCGCCACTTTTCACTTCATGCTCCAGTGACAGCTGATCAAGCTTGGTACCTCTGTCAACTTTTAACTTTTGTTTCCTGTACTTAGATATGCTGCTAGGGTTATATATGTTCGAAAGAAAAACACATTTTGCCGACTGTTAAAAGATGTTAGTGGGTGACCTGTAAAAGCAACATACATTCACATCTTGAGTTAGCTAATGTTAACAGAATGCTAGCTAACTAGCTAGCTAATCTACATAAATTATTACAGGGTTTCTGCGGGTCATTAAAAAGCATGAAAAGTAATTAAATAGATTTTGTGAAAATTCAGGCATTAAATGGCATGAAAAAGCATGAACTTAAATGTTCGAGGCATTAAAAATTATGTAAACTTGACGGTAAAAAAACCCAAACTTTTTTACACGATTTATTTTGATTATATAAACATCTAAATCTAATTTTGATTGGAAGTATAGCGTGTTGGTTGACGGGCGGAACCTTTTTAGTTGACTGTTTCTTAGGGCCGGTGCACGAAGTCGCAACGGAAGCGGCCTCACGCTAGAGGTCTGCAGCCAGACTGTGGCTGTGTTCGAAACCGCATACTTACCTACTACTCCTACTAACTTTTTGAGTATACAGTGTGTTTACACTGGCAGTATGTGATTTTTGAGTAGGCGAAAAGTTCCCGGATGCATACTGCATTCGCCAGAAATGTTGAGTATTCATCATGAGCTTACTACTCACACTCAAATTACCCATAATGCAACGCGACGCGACCTCTACAAGAACAGGACAGGGGGAAAAAACAGTTGGATGACGTTTCTTAATGATGTAAATGTACCAAGCTGAGTAAGGTTATGGATATAATTTCCCTCCATTTTTTATGCTTGGAAGTAGGCCTATGTTATGTTAGCGATTTCTCATTGGATTTACATTAATTAAAAAAGTTTAAAAATGTGTACCGAAGACGGCGGGCCGATCTTCGTCTCATAGCCGACAAGACTCGCCGCCGGTAAGGCATCATGACTGGTAAAATACCGTTAACGGGACGAGATCAGTCCAAACGGCGGTATCAAGTAAGATATATTGCGGATAGGTTCGCTTCTTGTTGTCAAAGTAAAAGCACTAATTGATCACTATGGTTTTTTGTATGAGAAAGGGAAAGGGGTGTTTTATTTTGTGAAAATAACCGGACGTGTGTTGCTCGCTGCGGCCAAGGGGGGAGTTGTGGGTTTCAGAAGTGAGGATCACTTCCGCGTTCAAAAAGCTGCAGTTCCTCGTCTGCCGCTGGGGGCTGGCTCCAAAAGGGAGCAATTCTCCATAGACCCCCATGTTAAAATAGCCAACTTTACAGCCTTAGAAAACATATTTACAGCCTGGTACATTTTTTTGTTTTTGGTCTCTCTGATAGTTTCCACCTCCGTGAACACTCTGAGGGGGGTGAATGTTTTTGTACCACAACCGTTTTAATCTAATTTAGGCTTAAAATTCTTGCATAAATTAGGGCGTGGTTACGTTGAGTGACAGCTCCATGGACCGACACTGGCAGTTAGCTCTTTGCTAAAGCATCGGCTGAGCTAGGCGGCTACATCCAGCGGCCTCCGGCTACCTCCAGCGGTTGACAGGGGCTGCAGTGTCCGTGTTTGTTTGCCAATGTTCGGATAGATGTTGTGACAGTATGGCTTGTTGTAGTGTAGACTGTAGTAACCGACCGTCGGAGTCTGTGTTGCAGTTTTTTCCGTAAGTAAATTTCTCACTATTTTACCTGGATGTTTGCACTAATCAGCATGTATTATCATATTTTGCCGCTGGCTTATGACTTAATTGCTGATTTATGGTCGCTGCTGATACAGATAGAGGACCGGAGCAGCTAATGTTCGAACGCTGTTGCGGTGTGTTTCGTGCTCTAAGAGTCAGTTTATCGCGTTTATTTTTCTGTTTAATATGAATAATATAATATAATGTAATGATTGTTTCACAGTTAAATAATAGGGTACGAGCGCTTGCTGTGTGTCGCGGTCGCACGGGGTCGAGCTAGTCGGGTCGGACTCGGGGAGCTGCCGCTTAGCTTATTAGCCTAGCTGATTAGCTGATTAGCC